>BQNB010042340.1:0-33896 GCA_026074375.1 Tanacetum coccineum | reverse complement strand
TAGTGGTTAGGGGTTTAGGGTTTTTGGTATAGGGTTTAGTGGTTAGGGGTTTAGGGTTTTTGGTATAGGTTTTAGTGGTTATGGAGGAGGTTTAGGGTTTATGGTATAAGGTTTAGCGGTTATGTGTTTAGGATTTTTGTATAGGGTTTAATGGTTAGGTGTTTAGGGTTTAATGGTTACGGGTTTGGGGTTTTTGGTATAGAGTTTAGTGGTTAGAGGTTTAGGATTTTTGGTATAGAGTTTAGTTGTTAGGGGTTTAGGGTTTTTGGTATAGGTTTTAAATTTTATTTATACATCGCTTGTGATATTATACCTAGTGGTTAGAGGTTTAGGGTTTTTGGTATAGGGTTTAGTGGTTAGGGGTTTAGGGCTTTCGGTATAAATTTTAGAATTTATGTATATATCACTTGTGATATTATATCTAGTGGTTAGGGATTTAGGGTTGTTGGTATAGAGTTTAGTGGTTAGGGATTTAGGGTTTTTGGTATAGGGTTTAGCAGTTAGTGGTTTAGAGTTTAGTGGTTAGGTGTTTAGAGTTTTTGGTGTTGTTCCCTAACTTGGATCTAATGCCTTAGCTTGTAAGGTTATTGTCACCTTGGATAAATCCAAACTAACAATGAGAGAAACCTTGTTAAAATGTTTCACCAAAGGTTATGCGGAATCTAACCTTCAATGATCAAGAAGAATAACAATGAAATGAATAGAACAGTGAATTACATAAAACTCTTTAATATTATTGATGTAATAATACGGGTACTCAACTAGTACTAGTGTTTACACAACCTTGTAAAGACTATGAGATGTGTAATCGTTTATCTGAGTTAGTTTTTTCTTAACACCACATAAACTTCAACGGGACATCACTTTATATAGCACAAATGAGCCCGCGTTACAGATTAAGTCGCTCCGAACCATATCTTCTAAAACAAGAGATATACCACATAATATAATTTTCAACTCTATAAACAATAACTGCGTATTTGACTTTTGTGTAATCCTTATCCTTAAGACAGCAGTAGGGAGGAAAACCTTCAGCAGTGGAAACTCTTTCTCTAGCAGTGGGTATAACACTAACACTAGCACTCGTGGGAATATACTCTTAGCGTGTGGAATGAATCATAACTAGCCGTGGGAATACCCGGCTAGAGCATTCTTATTCCAACCTATCTCCCCTAAACTTGATACTCTATTTAATCTTCAAATCAAGTTTCTTGATAAATGTTAATCTGGAGATGATGCTTCCAAACATGTTGTCATCTTCTGGACTGTCTTGCTATTACTATATATTTCTTATCAAAAGTTCATTAGCCATTTCTAAATATAATCCACTTGTAAGCTTGTTACAACTAGCAGCAAAAGTGTGTGAGTCCTTTTGTCAAAGGATAGTCTTCTCCTCTAGCATTTAAAAATAACTTGTCCTCTTCCTTAGGTAGATACATGGTGAACACCAAATGTGTCATTGGAGCCTCCATTCCAAGGATCAATGCATCGTATCTTTTGATTGCCAATTAGTTGGTTTTTTGTCTAGGAACTGGTTATATAGTCTCTTTAGCTCAACCCAAAGCTCTTTTTCTTTGTCCTGTGTAGGATCTGCAGTGCTGAAAGTCTCCTTGACCAAACTCCAAAGCCTATCCAGATCCTTTCTATCAAACTTCTTTAGCATCTCTTCAAATGTTTGATAAACTTCTGTGTGATTCCCAACTCTAATGATTTTCCAATACTTTCTTTGTTCTTCAGAGTAGACTTCCCATTCTATAATAGGATATTTTGCCATGTAGAGCTTCAATGTAAACTTCTTCTACAGGTACTATCTCCATCATCTTTTTAAGCTCTTCCTCAGATAGCTCTTTAGAATCCTTGGTTTGTTATTCTTGAGAGGGTTCTGATCCTGAAGCTTTAGCTGTCTTCAATCTCTTAGAGCTTTCTTGAGCCAACTGAATTGCTGGTCTCTTAACTCTTTCACTTTCTGTCTTGGAGTTCATAGGCACAAAATCTTGCAACTGTTTCCAGATTGGAATGAATTTTTCTTCAATTTGTTCAAATGTCATTCCCCTAAAGTCTTTACTCTTCCATCCATCATGACTCTTTAGTATGGCTATGTAGAAATTCCTTTTCTCTGTTTTTGTTGATGGCTTGCTCTGCTGGGCTTGATACTTTTTTATTTTAGCAAGGTTCCATTGATACTTAATAAGCTTATTAATTAACTCCATTTTCTCTACAAGTGACAAAGCTTCAGCTTGTTCATACTTATTCATGTACTTGGAAATCAATTCATTGCTCCTATCAAGTTCAGCAATCATCATCCCAAGTTCTTTTTCTGCTTGAGCCCTGGCTATTTCAGCATCTTTCTTACCTTGTTCTCTAATCAACTGTTCTTCCCTGGCAAACTCCATTTCCAACTCTTTAGCCACCAGAGCATCTAGCTGTTCCTGAATCTTCGTCTTCTTTGTACATGTAGACTCTACCATTTTCTCCTTCCCTTTTCCTTTTGCACTGATGGCTGGAACACTGGTAGTGTGAGAAGGTTCAATAATAATTCCTCTTGAAGCTCTTGTCCTTCTTGTATAAGGTGTTGTAACACTGGCAGTGGTAAAAATTGCAGCAGTGGGAAAACTTCTACTAGCAGTGGCAACACCAGCAGGGGAAGCAGTGGGAAAACTTCCACTAGATAGAACATTAGCAGCTTCTAAAGTGCTTAATACATTTGCTGCTTCATCTGTGTTATCACTTCCTTTTTCAGTACTCTTTTCAACATCTCTAGTCATCAAATCCTCCCCTTGATCCATCCCCCTTGTGTTTGGAGCATCCTCTTGAGCAAATCCTACTCTTCTCTTCTCATTATCCTCAAGAGTCTTGACTCTGTTCTTCAACTGAGTGATTTCTAGGTCTTGACTTTGAATCCTTTGCTCCATAAGCAAGTGTTGTTGTTGCAAGTTGGTACATATGTCCATCAATTCTTGAAGTTTTTGTTGCATACTGCCCTCACCACCACCAAGAGAAGTAACCCCTGGTGATGCTTCATGGGGCATGGCAGAGGTCTTAGTAATATTTTCCCTGTCCTGCCATGCATCTAAGCTAGAGGCAGTAGGGAAAGCCTCCCCATGTCTGTCATCTCCTGTTGGAGATGCAGTCTCATCTGCTCCAGGTGAAGGGACTTTAGACTGAGAAATCCGTGTAGTCCCTCTAGTTAACCTCCTAGGTGTGGAAATGTCAGAATGAGATTGCGATGGAATTGTTGTGTCTGGTTGGATGGGTTCTGGATAAGTGGTTTGATCTTCCTAATATGTAGATTCATATTGAGCTAAGGGTGTGTGATGGGGCTCAGTTGGGTTTTCTAAGCCTTCACCCTGTGGAACTAACATAGATTCAAACAATTGTACAGTCCTACCAGAAAAACTTGGATTGTTGACTCTTACGCTAGTAAACACTTTTTGAGTGTGGAAAGACACATCATAAACCTCAGAATGTTTGATAACACCAAATTGACCCATTTTCAAACATTGTTCTATAAACCTAAGGTACATTAGAAATGGACCCTGGTATGTGTTTAAATACACATACTGTTTTCCATTAAAACTGGACTTAAATGACCAAAAACGTACCAAAAATACATCATATTTGTATGTTTTGCATTTATATTGTGCAGGTAACGGATATCTAAGAAAAGGACAAAAATGAAGCCAAAACGACAAAACCGAGCACGAGAACGGAAAGAGCGTAAAAGAAAAGTCAAGTCAAAGCCAAAAAGTCAAAAGTCAACCCCAAGAAGTCAAAGGTCAAACCCAAAGCCGTAATCGAAGAAAACCTTAATGGGCCTACCCTTACCCATCTAATGGGCCGGGGCAGCCCATTAAGTGTTTATATGAAGACAAAACCACCGCAATGGGCCAATCCTTTGGTATAAATTACCATAGGCTCAATTGACATGTAACCGGCCAAACACAATAAACATAAAGCCCAAATGGTATAAGCCAATTTAGCCCATTTATTAAAAGCCTTAAAAATAAACTTTGTTAAGGTCTTTGTTCTAGTCATGAAGGACCTCCCATGAAATAACTTATATAACCTTGGAGGGCTTTTCTGTCAAAATCCTAAAAACCTTACTCACCCAAGGACTTTAATTATAATAACAATATACAAGTTGAGGGGTTTGTTTTGCCAAAACCCTAAACTTTCACCCTGCACCAATCAAACAAACAGGACAACCCCTTTTCCCGCTAAACCCCATTTTCATTGTTCACCCTCCATCCCCAAAATTACTCTTACCCCGAGGTTAATCCCACTTAAACCCCCTTCTAAAAGCAATGAGTGATGTAAGGGATAAGGTTTTTGGCCTTGACGCGTTGGCAATCTAAGGGAATGATTACGTAGACACATCCAAGGGCTAAGATGAATTTAAAGAAGCACAAGTTGATTTGAAGGGCCAAGATTGATGCTGCTTTTCCTCTCACACAAGAAAACCAGCTAAAGACCTCGAAGCATCTATCCTATCCTATAAATAGAGGGCTTAACCCTTGTAGTGAGAGTTTTTTTTAGTCTCTTTTTAAGTGTAGTTTTTATTTAAGTTTTAAAAGTATTTTTTATTTCAATTCCTTGTAAAAGTTTAAGTTTTTAATGAAAAATTTGAGGTTTGTGTTTTAAGTTTCTGTGTTTGATCATTTATTATAACCTGTTAAGCTTTGAAAAGCTATGAAACAGCTTGTATATCTTACCTAAAAGCTTCACTAAGCTTTTTGTTTCTTGAATCAAGCCTTAGTTTACTGTTTTAATCTCTTTTATTACCTGTTTTAATCATAAAAATCTAAAAAATACTAAAAAGATCCACCCCTTAAAACACCTCAGCTTCTTTGGATGATAAGCTAGCTTGGGAAGAGCTTATAGACCTCACTAGCTTGTCTTTTGACAAGCTAGAGCTTGTAGATTTGATTATTTGACCCTAGTTTTTGAGCTATGGGGTGTTTGTAAGTTTTCATTTTCACTTTTTAAGCGTATTTACTGTTTTACTGCTTATTTTTGCTTATTGCATGTTCTTATTTGCTTATTTGTGCTTTGTTATGATGTCTAATGCTTATGAATGCTTAGTTGTAGTTTAAAATTTCATTTGTGCAAGTTTTCTTTGAAATCTGTCTTAAATAGCTTATCTAGTTGCATAATCTTGTCCAGCTTATTTAAGTGGTTAACTATTGTTAAAACTTGCTCATTTTGTTTGATATAAGCTATTTTTATTGGTTCTTAAGGGTTTTGTTCATGAAAATCTAGATTATTAGTTAAAGAGTATGTAAAATACAGTTTTAAAAACAAAATGGGGGTGGTGTTTGGCATAACTGTTTTCTTTTGTGAAAATGGGACAAAAATGGTTTTTGACACTTGGTTATGTTAGTTTAGCTTGAAATCAACCTAATAGTCAGTTGTTAAAGGTTTTTAATCATTATATCTCAAATTCATAGTCTATCTTAATAGTTGTTTAAATCTGTTGGTATTTTGAATTGAAAATCAGCTTATATGATTTAGTTTATGATTGTTGAGTTTTTGTGAAGATTTTGTGTTTGTGCAAGTGTTAAAAACCAGTAGAAACCTTAGGAATAGGTCTGCAATCATTGTTTGTGATTTTTGTAAATATTGTCAAATTTTGCTAAGTGTTTGAAAAATAGAAAAACAGCTTTTTGATTTGCTCACTAATGTTTATTCTATATTCAAAAATGATTTTTGATTAATGATAAGTATTCTTTGAGGGCAAAATTTCATCTGTTTTAAGGTTTCAGATCCATAAGGATCCATTTGATCACTTATTTTTAAGCTCAAAGTGCTCTTTTGGGGCTGTTTGGTATGCAAGTATTGGTCGTAGTGCTATTTGGATTTTTTGTGAGTATATTTGGCTAACTCTTTCTTTGCTTATTCAGGCTTAGTGTTGCTTAATAGGATAGGTTTAGCTTAATTTAGCTTATTTGCTTTAGGTTAAAGCTTATTTGAGCTTATTTGCTTTTAACTTAGTATTTTTAAGCCATTTAGTTTATCTGTCATTTTCAGCTTATGTTAGCTTATTTCTTAAGTTTTAATCTAGTATTCTTGCTTATTAGAGTAAGTGTTGTATTTGGTTCTAAGCTCATTTTGCCTTCTTGTTAGTTTATTCTGTCCAAAAAGACCAAATAGTTAACATTTTAAGCCCTTAAAAGTAAATACCATTTCTATCTTTTGGGCTTATATAAAAAGTGCCTTTGCAAAAGTTTCTTATTTTGAGCTTATTTAAAAAGTTCTTAAAAAAAATTACAAAAATAAAAATGCTTGGGATAGTGGGAAGCCCTAAGTGAGCCTAAGCTCGAACCCGGGACCTTAACCCCATCAACCAAACATTTTAACACTACACTCACTACCACTAGCACCCATGGGATTTTTCTGTCAACTCTTGCACCATCAATTCCTATATCACCTTTTTGAGCCCATTTTCTTTTTATAAGCCGTAGCTTATAATAAGCTTTTCTTAGCTTATTTGATAAGCTGGTATCACCAGCTTATTTTTCCTAGGTTTTTCACATCATTTAGGACTTTTACTGATTTTTTCAGAATTTTTAATACTTATTTGCTACTTTTTATCATTTTTCGTAGATTAAATTTCTAAGAATGTAATTTAAAATAAGTTATTAATTTTTAAAAATACAAAAGAATAGTTTTTAGTTTTAGAATAAATATTTTTAGATTTACAAGTTTTAAAATTATTTTTACCACTTTTAGATTTTAATTTTAATTTTTAGCTTTTTAAATTAGTTTAATTAAATAGAATTTTATTATAAAAAGTAGTTAAAAATATTTTTCTAAGTTTTTCTCATATTTTAGACTTTTCTAAGGTATAAAATCATTTTTTGGAATTTTTAAGTATTAATTTGTTATTTTCTAGGATTTTAAATAGATTAAATAGGTTATTAATTCATAGAAAATTATTAAAAAGACAAAAAAATGTAATTCCTTTTTAGAAAAATTTCTTCTGTCATTTTAGAGGTTTAGAAGCTAAGTTTGCATTTTTAGGTTTAAATTTTGACTTAGTTGATAATTTAGACGCGTTTTTAGGATTCCCGTTTGCGTTTTTAGTTTAAATTTTTGTTGCCTTAATTGTTTTTAGTGTAGATTGCATTAATTTTCCCGTAGATCTAGAAAACCAATCAAAATCTGTCATTCAAACATCAAATATCAAACCGACTTTCGACTTTCCATTGCATTCCTCGTTGGGAAAGAACGACCCCGGAATATCATATACTACTCGGATTATTCATTGATTTTCTTTCTTTGAACCTAATCAAGGGTCTCTTGGTTTGGTTTAGTTAATATAAGTAGTAATATTATATTATTATTTATATACCCTAAAAGATAGAAATCAATTTTTGCGTAAGTGGATTTCTCATCACATGTGTATGTATATCTATATAGTTTAATTGTTATGATATACGCACTATTCGATCGTACTTTATTGTATAGTAATTGAACGACATAAATTATAGGTCGCGGTTGAGCTCTTCGTCGAGTAGTTCGAAAACCAAAAAATAAAAAAGAAAGAAAAACCAAAAAAATAAAAACATTGTCCATAAAAAGAAATAAAAAAATTACCAAGTTGGTAAAAGAACACCAACATATAATACTTTCAACTGAAGTATTATTCATTAATAAGTTCCCGAACCAAAGATCAAAAAACTTACCTATTGTGTCTCTCGCGAGGTACGGACTCCACCTTTGAAGGTTTAAACAAACTCCTTTGTGCATTTTTCTTTTTTAGAGATGTTACCGAGAAGCGAGGTTGAGTATTTAGGTTAAAGTTTCTTATTCATTGTCGTTATTAAAAATATTTGTGAATACATTGTTGAAAAACCAAAAAAATTAAAAAAAATTAGTATAAATTTTCTTTTTACATTTTAGTGCATGCGCACTCGTTCTCAATCTCATAATTCTAACCGTCAACAACAACAAGTCAACCGATTTTGTTTTGATCATTTAATCTCCTCGTAGTTACGATGGACGATAATCGTACTATGGCTCAATTGCTCGAAGCACCCACCGTGGGTTACGAGGATGCCATCGTTGTGCCCGAGATCACCGCGGACAAACTTTGAGCTTAAGCACGGTTTGCTTACCCTCGTTAAAACAAAACAATTTTCGGACATGACTATAAGAAGGCCCTTATGATCACATCCATTCAACAAGATCACTTCTACGATGAAGTTCCTGAACGTCCCGAGTACGTCGGTAAAGCTTATGCTTTTCCCATTTTCCCTCGAGGGGGCCGCCCAGATTTGGCTTGAGAAAGAACCCCCTCGATCGATTCTAACATGGGATGATCTTGTTTCAAAATTCATCAACAAATTTTTCCCTCCTTCTAAAACAACAAATCTTCGAAATGAAATCATGAGATTTCAACAAAGATTTGATGAGACGTTTTATGAGGCATGGGACCGATTCAACGATCTTCTTCGGGCATGTCCACATCATGGATTTTCAGAATTGCATCAACTCGATACATTCTACAATGCCTTGAACTCTAATGATCAAGATTCGTTAAATTCCGCCGCGGGTGGTAACTTTTTGGATAAAATGCCTCGTGATTGCCTAAGAATCATTGAAAGCAAATCCAAAGTTCGTAATTCACGTAACAAACCGGTTGTTGCAAAAGTGAGTTCGAGCACTTCTACCCCTGGTATTTCTCCCGATGTTGCTGAATTAAAAGATATGGTGAAAGCTTTACTTCTTGATAAGAAATCCCAAGCTCCCACTCCCGTGAAAGCGGTCGAGGAAAGTTGTGTTACTTGTGGTGGTGCTCATTCGTACCGAAATTGTCCCGCCACCAATGGCAACGTTTATCGTGACAATATTCAAGAGTACGTCTCTCAAGCCGCCGCAGCTAACTACAACCAAGGAAATACCGGTTATCGAGCCCCGATTGCTAATCAAATTCGACCTCCCGGTTTTCCTCCCGTTCAAAACAATCAAGGAACTAATCAAAACCGTTACAACCAAGGAAATAATTTCAACCAAAATCGGGGAAACAATTACAACCAAAACCGGGGGAATAATTACAACCAAGGACAAATTTATCAACCCCCGGTAAATCAACCTCCAGTTCACCAAGCTCCACCTTACCAAGCTCCGGCTCCTCAAACACAAGGTGTGACAAAGACCGATTTTGAAAGCTACGTCAAAGCCAATGATGCGGTCATGAGAAACATGCAAGACCAAAATCAAAACTTGCAAAATCAAATGACCAATTTAACGGACATGCTTTCCAAATTCGTGAATGCCAATACCGCTTCATCTTCGGGTACGGGTTCTCTCCCGAGTAACACCGTTACTAACCCGAAGGAAGACTTGAAGGGTATTACTACCCGAAGCGGTGTTGCTTATCAAGGACCCACGATTCCGACTACTTCTTCTTCTCCTAAAGTAGTGGAACGTGAAACCGAGGTGACAAAGGACATGGTGCCTCCTACTAATAATGGAAGTGCCAAAGACGTCCAACCTCCGGTTGTCCAAGATCAACCTCATTTATCAAATTCTGAACCCGTTGTTATTACCGTTAGTGCCTCGGTGCCTAACTTGAAACCAACAATTCCATATCCTTTGAGACGTAATGATGAAAGGCGACGTGAAAAAGCTAACGGCCAAATTGAGAAATTCTACAAAATCTTTAAAGATTTGAGTTTCAAAATTAGCTTAACGGATGCTTTGATCATTATGCCTAAATTTTCCTCGACTCTTAAAGCCTTGATTTGTAAACAAAGAAAAATAAGTGAAATGCTAGAATACCTTTAAAAGAGTATTGCTCACGGAGCGTTATCCTCAACACGTTACCCGAAAAAACCGTTGAGACCCAGGCAAATTTTTCATACCGTGTGATTTTCCCGTAATGGATGAGTGCTTAGCCTTGGCCGATCTTTGCGCTAGCATAAATCTCATGCCATTATCCGTGTGGAAAAAGCTTTCTCTTCCGGAGCTCACTCCTACTTATATGACTCTTGAACTTGTGGACTGTTCGATTCACCACCGATCGGTATTTGCCGAAGATGATCGACGTAAAAGTAGGAAAGTTCCAAATTCCCTGACCGACTTTGTAGTCCCGTATAGACTTTGATGCCGATCCCCGAGTCCCCCATAATTCTCGAGAGATCCATCTAAAGACCGGTACTGCTTTGATGATGTTTAACGAAGGTGAAATCAATCTTCGTGTTGGAAAAAAGAAGCCGTAACAGTCAATCTTGACCAAACTTCCGAGATACTCATCAAATTACGATGATATACGGCAAACCGAATCGACGACATTGAAAAAATGGCTTGGTGAGGATATTCTCAAAAGTTCTCTCCAGTTCTCCGATGTGAACGCGAGTTGGCGAATCACCACTCTTATTATGACACCGATCGTTTCTAACCTCTTTCTCGACTCTCACTCCCTTTCGGGGATATGATTTTTCTTCTCGAGGAAGTCGATGCTTATCCTCCTCTTGAAGATGATCCAACTTCACCTAATGTAGATGACTTTATTATGACCCTGATGGGGATATACCTTCTATCTTGAATCATATCTCAATGATGATCCATCATTACCTCCCTCCCACTCAAGAACTATTGCCTGAAAATACAAAATGAACTTAAAGTTTGAGTGAAGCTAAAAATATAAATCTCAATTGATGAACCACCCGTAGTTGAACTCAGGACTTACCATACCCTCACACGAATATCATTTTGGAAAGGTGATAACAAGTTGCCCGCCATAAATTGCGTAAAGACTTGAGTGTCGAGGAAAAAGCCGCTCTTATAAAGGTTTTGAAGTCACACAAGCGAGCCATCGCTTGGAAACTCTCCGACATCAAGGGTATTAACCCGGAATTTTGTACTCACAAGATTCTTATGGAAATGGACTACAAACCGTTCGGGTTCAAACAAACACACCAAAGACGGGTGAATATCTAATAATCTACGATGGTCATCAAAAAGGAGGTTGAAAAACTTCTTGACGCCGGATTAATTTACCCGATCTCGGATAGTCCTTAGGTAAGCCCCGTACATTGCGTACCGAAAAAAAGGGTGGCTTTTAATACCGTTGTTAAAAATAGTAAATCGAGTGAATTCGCTACTCATTGGTTTATGATATGGCGTGGATGCATTGACTACCAAAATTTAAATGAAGCCACCCGTAAAGACCACTTTCCACTACCGTTTATGGATCAAATGCTCGAGAGATTAGCGGAAACGAGTACTATTATTTTCTCGATGGTTTCTCGGGTTACTTTCAAATTCCCATCGACCCTTTCAAGATTAAGAAAATACAACATTTACGTTCCTTACGGAACAATCGCTCTACCTGAAACGCATTGCCCTTATGGCCTATGCAAAGCACCGGGCACGTTCCAAAGGTGTATGAATTACTATCTTCATGATATGAATCTGAAAGAAATGATGACAGACTTTATGGACGACTATTACTGTGTACCTATTGTGGAATTCATAATTGGAAATTGCCTCTCATCGTGTAACAAGAAGCTTTAAAGGTGAGAAGACACCAATCATTGTCAAAATTGTGGAAAGAGGTCATAATATGGTAAAAGAAAGGCATTGTTCCATGGCCATAAATATAGTTCCAAAAAAATGAATGATGTTGGATAAAGCCAAAGTCGATGTGATTGCTAAGTTACCTCATCCCACCACCGTCAAGGGTGTTCGGAGTTTTCTCGGTCATGCCGGTTTCTACCGCTGAATCATTCGTATTTTTTCACGAAATTCCCGACCGAATGACTTAACTTCTTGAGAAGAATACCTCCGTACAATCTTCTCCAATGAATGTATTCAATCTTTTGAAACGTTAAAGAAAAAACTTATCAAAGCTCCAATCTTGATTGCCCCAGACTGGGACCTACCCTTTGAGCTTATGTGCGATGCAAGCGACTTTTCCATAGGTGCAGTCTTGGGGCAACGTCATGAAAAAACACTTTATGGTCATATACAATATTGCTAGTAAAAATAATGAACGAGGCGGAATCCGTATTACACCACGACGGAGAAAGAAATGTTAGCCGTGGTGTATGCCTTCAAAAATTCTGGTCTTACCTCATCTTGAACAAAAGCATAGTGTAATACGGATCACTCCACCCTAAAATATCCTCTTTTCTAAAAAAAAGAATCCCCTAAGCGAGAATTACCTCCGTTGGGTTTCTCCATCTCCTATCAAGAGTTTACATCACAGTAATTTGACACAAAAGGAGCCGATAATCTCGCGGACCGATTCATCTTTCCCCGATTAGAAAATCCGTATGAAATGTGCTCGACCCAAAGGAGGATAAATGGAAAAGATTCCTTCTTGAACACTTAATATGGTGACTTTTCGTGGTGACTCAGTAACCCCGTGGTTTGCCGATTTAAAGCAAATTACCAAGCGTGGAATTTTCCATTGTTAAAGGGATGTCTCCCAACAAAGAAAACAAGTTTTTTCAAGGAATTTTAAACACTACTATTTGGACGACCCCATTTGTTCAAAGAATATTGCGGGATCAAATGATCCGGCGGTGTGTTGCAGGCCAAGAAGCTGTTGACATCCTCACAGCTTGCCATAGTGGACCCACCGGGGGACATTACGGTGCCAACTACACCGCCAAAAAGGTTTTTGACTCAGGATTTTATTGCCCACATTTACCGAGATGCCCATGACTTGTCACACCGTTGTGACAACATTTCAGCGTCAAGGAAAAATTTTGCAACGTGATGAAATGCCTCAAAATTCCATCCAAGTTTGCGAAATCTTTGACGTGTGGGGCATCGATTTCATGGGGCTGTTCCCGTCTTCACGAGGGAACAAATATATACTCGTGGCGGTCGACTACTTGTCAAAATGGGTTGAAGCGAAAGCGCTCCCCACCAACGACGCCCGAGTTGTTTGCAAATTTCTTAAATCTCTCTTCGCCCGATTCGGTGCCCCTCGTGCTATCATAAGTGATCGCGGAACCCATTTTTGCAATGACCAGTTTGCAAAGGTCATGCTTAAATACGGAGTTACTCATCGTCTCTCCACCGCGTATCACCCACAAACAAGTGGGCAAGTTGAGGTATCCAATCGTGGCTTGAAACGAATTCTTGAAAGGACCGTGGGCGAGAACCGTGCATCTTGGTCGGATAAACTAGATGATGCACTTTGGGCCTTCCGTACCGCTTACAAAACACCCATCGGGTGTACCCCATACAAGCTCGTGTACGAAAAGGCATGTCATCTACCGATCGAGCTCGAGCACAAAGCCTACTAGGCCTTGAAGCATGCAAACTTTGACCTTGAGACCGCGGGTGATCACCGTAAAGTTCAACTCAATGAACTAAATGAACTTCGTGATCATGCCTATGAGAACTCTTTAATCTATAAAGAGAAAACAAAGAGGATCCATGACTCAAAGATCAAAAACCGCATTTTCAACGTTGGTGATCAAGTCCTCCTCTTTAACTCTCGATTGAAGATGTTCTCGGGCAAGTTAAAATCCCGTTGGTCCGGACCATTCACCATTGCCCATGTCTTTCCATATGGCACCGTTGAGTTATCTCAAAACTCCGGGCCAAATTTCAAGGTGAACGGTCATCGAATTAAGCACTACTTTGGAGGGGACGTACCAAAATTGGTTGTCCCGGATCTCCAAACCTTCCCCAAGGACAAATGAATTCGGGGATTGGGTCAAGCTTAGTGACCCTAAACAAGCGCTTCGTGAATTTCGTAAGAGGCCACCACATGTCTTTTTTTATTTTAGCCGTAGTAAAAATTATGTAGTAGATGATAAGTGTTTTTTTTGTTGTGAGAGGTGTGCCTCTTTCCATTCTCGTTTGCTTGTGTTTATGATTGTCCAGGATTGTCCCGGATTTTTGAAGCCTCTCGTGCTCGCGGTTTTGTCCTTCGATCATAAGAGCTTCAAATCCTCAGCTTCATTTGGGAAATCCAATATCCTAATCTAATCGACTAACGTTTATCTTTAAGCATACTTAATAAACGGCTTAGGATTTACGTAGAGACCCTTCTTAAAACATTAAGGACAATGTTTAATTCTAGTATGGGGGGGGGATCTATCGATTTGATTGTGCCTGCAGCTGTTGTTTTCACGTAATCCCGTTTTTACCACCAAAATTTCAAAAAAATGAAAAATTTAAAATTTTCAAAAATAAAATAAGTGTTTTGTCACAATTTTGACTTTCCTGCTGGGTAGAATAAGAATAAATTTTGACCCGATCGAGCGTGTTGAGCTCTAGCTTGTTCCTTAACGTTTAGGCTAAGCGTTCGCGAAAATTCGCGAAGAACGAAAAATGATAGAGTTGATTATGAGTTGGATGCTAAACAAGGATTAGTTGGAAATCTTAAGAGCTCATGTATGTAATTTGTGGCTTTTTCTCCCATAAGCTTCTAACCGGATTAATATACGTGCTATTTTTGGAGATTAAACTTAAATCAACAATTTTTATGTAGTGTATAGCAAAAATTTTAGTCTTAGTTCAAATTTATACTTGAATTTTTCAAAAAGAAGTCTTCTCTATATCGTAAAATAAAGTAATATATATATATATATATATATGATGAAAAATAAAAAATATAATAAATATAAACTGTGGGCTGATAAAAGTTTGTTGTATCTTGCCGGCTCACAACCGATGTTACAGCCTTCTAAAGAAAGCCCATAGTAAGAATAAAAATCCGAGACTGATAAAAGTTTGATGCATCTTGCCGGCTCACAACCGATGTTTGCAGCCTTCTAAAAGATCAAGAAAATCACCAGTCGAAAATAAGACTCCTGGACCGTGGGTCGAACTCCTCATGCCGATGTGGCAGTTGTTTAAAGGACCGAGGTTTAACAATAATACGGCCTTCTAAAAGGTCGAGGGTTACAATTGCATCATAATTATGTTTAATATTAAGTAATAGATCTCTTTTTGTTAAATTTAAATATGCTTTTGAACTTTGACTATTCTATTTTTAAGTTTTTAAAATAAGCTATGTCTTGTTGGGAAATATATTGTAAAAGACTTAATACTGGTAGTATAACAGTTAAGTCTGGTAGTATTAGTTAGTTCTGGCAGTACTAAGTTAAGTCTGGCAGTACTAAGTTAAGTCTGGCAGTACTATATTATACTGTAGAGTGGCAGACTATAGATAGTACTAGTGTTATTTAGTTAACTGTTTATGTAACACGAATAGTGATAATTGTTTTATCTTAGAGATATTTTAGGAGAAATCTTAGGAAAGGAATAAGCATTATCCTTTTCACACAAGTTTATGTATAGCCATTAAAAAAACGTTTGTAAAGCCCATTAGGGGTGGAACCCTATGGCATAGAGTTATGTACAATAACAAATAGAAGCATTGAAGCTTAATAGAAATCTAAAGCAAAGTTCTTATTATATTCTTCTTAATACTTGTGTTAAGATTCCGCATTAACACTTGTTATTCGTAGTCATTGTCTCTCACATAGTTGATTTAGATTTATTCAAGTTAACTATTGTCTAACAAAGGCTATATATCCAAGACTTTGGACCTACAAGTGGTATCAGAGCAAATAGAGGGACTCTGAGTAAGAAGAATCACTAGAATCACAAACAAACACTCTCTTTCATATCTAGAAAAATGTCTCAACCTGCTAATGATGAATTCTATCAACACCTCAGTGATGATGAAGCATCAAACCATGAAGATGCATCAGACACTGGTGCTGCACCTAAACAACAACAACAGGTGATTCCTCAAACAACTATTATCTCAAATATCAAACTCCCAATTCTGAAGAAGGAGGAGTATGATATATGGGCTATGGAGATGGAGCATTACCTTGAGTACATTGACAATGAGGTTTGGAAGGTAATTCAGAATGGAAATTCAAAGAAGAGAATCTCAACTGGAAAAGATGGTGTTGTTAGAATACTTCCACCAGTTACTGCTGCAGAAATTCAAGCTGTTGAGAAAGAAAGGAAGGCTAAGAATATCTTGCTTATGGCCATTCCCAAGGAACATATGAGAAGATTCCATGGAATGGATGATGCAAAAGAAATCTGGGAAGCCATCAGAACTAGGTTTGGTGGTAATGCAAATTCAAAGAAAATGCAGAAGGCTGTTTTCAAACAACAGTTTGAAGCATTTACAATATCCAGTTCAGAAGGGTTAGAAAAGGGATATGACAGATTTCAACAATTACTTTCTCAGTTGGAAGCTCATGGTGCTGAAGTATCAACTGAGGATGCAAATCATAAGTTTCTCAGGTCTTTGCCCCCAGCATGGTCCAATCTGGCAATGACTATGAGAACTAAACCAGATGTTGACACTTTATCTATTGATGATTTGTACAATAACCTTAGGGTTTTTGAGCAGGAAATCCAAGGTGCCTCAAAAACATCTTCAAGTGCTCAAAATGTTGCTTTTGTTTCACAAAGCAAAAGCAGCACTAATAAGGTTAAGTCTGGTTTTACTGGTGCCTACAGTACTTGCACTCCTTCTACTTCTTCAACCAATATTCCTGAAAAAGAAGCTCTTGCTGGTTTTGCTGATGAAGTTATTTATTCCCTCTTTGCCAAACAATCAGAGGACTGGGACTTGCTTCATGAAGACCTGGAACAAATTGATGACTTGGACATTGAAGAGATGGACATAAACTGGCAGATAGCAATGATTGCTATTCGAATGAAGAAGTTCTATAAGAAAACAGGAAGGAGAGTTCGTGTTGATGGAAAAACACCTGTTGGTTTTGACAAAAAGAAGCTTGAATGCTTCAATTGTCACAACACTGGTCACTTTGCTAGGGAATGTACAGCAAAGGGGACACATGATGGAAAGAAGAAGAGAGACTCATTTTATCAACATTTTTTTTTTTTTTTCTTTTTTTTTTTTTTTTTTTTTTTTTTTTTTTCTTTTTATTTTTTTTTTTTTTTTTTTTTTTTTTTTTATTTTTTGTTTTTTTTTTTTTTTTTTAGTGGCCCTTGATCAAATCCAATTATTGGATACTCACTTTCTACCATTGGATCACTTATGAGCTCACACGGATTGCCAGCGTGGCAATCCGTGGTTTGTAGCCTCTTGTGTTTCTTCTGAGTGTAGAATGAGTGCAAAATATCCCTTTCCTTGTGCTTTCTTCAATCCAACGTGGCATTTCCTTTGGGTATTTGGCCATTGAGAGGTTCAGTGAGTTTAACCTGTCATGTTGTACTTTGACACCTGAATTACCCTTTTTAGCCCTCAATTTAAACTTGCCCTTTGATTTGACCTTGGGGTTAAATGAAGGAGACGGGTGAACAATAAAATTGTTTCTCCCGCCCCTTTTTTTACTTATAGAGGGTGCGTTTGAATATTTTGACCCGGGGTTGACTTGGGTTTGGGCTGGGTGTTAGAGATTTGGGCCAGGTTATAGTTTTGGATTTGTTATAAAAAGATAACAATTGTTAACTTTTATAAATAAAAGTTAACGACCGTTAGGACTTTTAAGGATTATTTTTGTGAATTGGTTTATAAATGAGGGACTGGTTTGGTAACTTTGGATTTGTCTTTTTGTGTTTGACTTGGGTTGACTGAGAGTTGACCAAGTTTGACTAGGGTTTGACTTTGATAGCTTCCTCCCGGCTTCTTGCGTGCTCTTCCGTTCCTCGTGTCCGTGTTTGTCCGGTTTTGACCGTTTTCTTGTGATTTTTGCTTTATCCGTACCTACACAATAAGAAAGACAAAACAAGCAATATACAAGCATTTTATACACAGTTTTGGTCTTTTAAGGGTCATTTTTGATATAAAATGGATATGTTTTTCACACATATCACTTCACATCCTCAGCTTCATTTGGGAATCCGATATCCAAATCTTATCGACTAACGTTTATCTTTAAGCATACCTAATAAACGGCTTAGGATTTACGTAGAGACCCTTTGGTATGTGCTTAATTACACATACCTTTTACCTTTAAAAACGAGCTAAAATAACCAAAAACGGACTCAAAATGCCAAATATATGCTTGTTTTGCTAATTGTGTTGTGCATGAACGGATATCTCACAAAAAGACGAAAAACCAAGCAAAAAGCGACAAAATCCGGGACACGGGATGGAAAAGTGGGTGAAAGACGAAGACTCCAATCAAAGAAAGTCACTCGAGAAGAAAGCAAAGAACACAATATAACTTGAGGGTCAAAATGCAAACCCTAAGTCTATATTATTTAGGAAACAATGGGACACTGGGCGATTATGCAATTTGGGAAATTTCATTCATAAAAGAAAGAAAGAGGAAAAAAAAAAAAAAAAATAAAATAAAAAAAAAAAAAAAAAAAAAAATGCGAATGAAAAGAGAAAGATGTGGCGGGGCTTTTCTTGTTCACAAACCACAAAACATACCCATAATCTTCTTCAACCTCCCTCTGTACACCAACATGTATATCATTTTCCAATTTCCCGCCAATACCAAAAACCAGCCAGCACCCTGTTTTGCTCCTATACTTATACCCTGCCAGCATCCATAAACCAATCCACTCACCCACATGGCCAATGCCAAGTGGCAATCAAGGGCATTTTTGATCAAGGGTGTGAGAGAAATACAAGGAATTAAGTGCCAGGATCTATTGTGTGTTTTTATACTCACAAAGCTAGCACAAGGGGGGGGGGGGGGGTGGGGGGGGGGGGGGGGGGGGGGGGGGGGGGGGGGGTAGCTTTATACTCAGCAAACAAACACAGTCCAGCACAACAAAGAAAGTCAATGAAAGTCTAAACAGAAGACTTCAGATTGTTTTAACCTTTTTTCTTTGTATCAACTAGGGCTAGTGAGCCATGTATAAAAGGCGTGTAGGAGGAGGGAGTAATTTTTAGTAATTTATATAGTGTAATTTTTAGTTTTTAATATAAAAAAAAAACTTTTTCCTTTCTGCAATTTGTAAAAGTTCCAAGTTTAATGAAATTTCAGTTTGTTTTGCAATTCGTGTTCCAAGTTTACATTACCTTAAGTTTGTTTTAAAGCTACTCTAAGCTTGTAGAGTCTTTAAGCTCTGTGTATTTGAGCTAAATAAGTGTTATCCTAAGTCTTAAATTCTGCAAACCAATCTTAATACTGAATTACCTTTGTGCTTTGATTGTGGAAAGCAATTTGGAAGTTGCGTAGTAATGGAAAACCAAATGGGACTCAGACCCTAGCTTATTACTAAGCTAGGGAGTTATTGCGCCCTTGTGGGATCATCTTGTTTGCTAGAGGTTCATGTAAGTTCTTATTTATTCTTCACTTTTCCTTTAAGGTTACTGTAGCTTTGCTTATTATTGTTTATGGTGTCTTATCTTGCTTAATAGTGTTAATATTTGCTACTTTTCCTTGGTTTAAGCTTTTGTATCATTTATTTATACTGTTCTTTTAATATGTCATTTTTTAGCTACTATTTTTATAAGTCCTTTGGCTGTATTTAGTGTTTTAAAATATCTTTGAGTCTTAATTATTGTCATTGAGCTTAAATCTCAATCTGTTTTTAGCTTATAGCATCAGAAGAATCCAATTGCTTGCTCATGTTTAAAGATCAAAAGTGCTTATTTTTCAGTAAATTAAAAAAAAATAGTAGTTTAGGCATTTGTGTTATTCAAATGGCTAATTTAAATAAGTAAATAGGTGGGCTTAATAAGGGGGGGGGGGGGGGGGGGGGGAGGAAAACTCATTAGTGATCTTATTTCCAAAAGCACACTTTTCAGTTTGGCTTATTAGGATTTTAGCTTATTTTCATTTGGGCTTTATTTAGAAAATGTTAGTGTTTACTATATTTTGATGCAAATTGAGTTGAGTTAAGTGTTTTGGTTGGAAAGGCTATTTTGGAAATCCGATTAAGCAACATATAAGCTTTACCAAAACTTCTTTCCTTTTTATTTTGGTTTAATTTTGAGCTTTGTACAGTTATTTACTAATGTATAGTCCAAACCTTAAACTTTCTGGCAAACAGCAGCTTATTTGCTTTTAGGGGCGTATTAAGTGCTTATCTTTTATAGGTGTTTATTAAGTTGCTTAAAACATGTCCGGACAACTTTTTCGTGTTTTGCGGGTGTGGCTAAAAACGATTTTTTAAAATCAGCAGTTTTGGAGCCTCGTTTCTACCACTTTCTGCAATCAGCAGCTCTTTTGGCTTTTTGGGGCTTATTGAGTGCTTATTTTTATAAAGTGCCTTTATTAAAGTTGCTTAAAAACATGTCCCGGACAACTTTCGTGTTTTGAGTTTTGGCTAAAAACGATTTTTTAAAATCAGCAGTTTTGGAGCCTCGTTTCTGCTGGTAGTGTTGTCGTTCCTGCTGATAGTGTATCGTTCCTGCTGGTAGTGTATCGTTTCTGCTGGTAGTGTTAAATAATTTTTTTTTTTTTTTTTTTTTTGCATGCCCGTTTTAGGTTTTGTTCCATTAGATTGTAATTTAGGGATTCCTTATACCTAATTTTGCTTCCCGTAGTTGTTAGGACTTATAATCAATCAAAATATCATTTCTCATCATTAAATCAAACCAAGATCAACTTTCGATTGCAGCCACGTTTGGGGCATTGACCCCCCCCCGGGAATATACTTCGGAATTTTTTTTTCTCATTGATTTTTATTTATATTATTTCTAGTAGGTTCTTGATTTTTACCGGGTCAAGGGTGGAAGAGTTTGGATTTATCTCCGGTTTGTTTTAAGTTTGTCTTATTGTGAATATATCATCTTAAAAAAAAAACACAAAAATATTTTTCTTTTCTTTTTACTAGTACATATCTAACTCTAATTAAAAAAAAATCACAATATAAAAAAAAAATGTCCATAAACAAAGACATAAAATACATAAATTGGTATAAACTTAACATATAATTCTCATTGAGGTATTATCAGAATTTCGGTGAACTAGTGAGTTCCACACGAACAAAAGATTTAAAGATTACATTTGTTACTTACGAGGTAGGCACCCTCGATTCGATTAAAAACTAGACGGGGGTTATAAGGAGGGTTGTTCAAGGAATAACGACCGATAGGAGATATAAGCTTCGCGCTATCATCTCCTCCGCTGCTTGTGCGTTTTTCGAATTGGGAGCTACGTGAAGTATTTTGACTATTTGGTTCAGTTGTATAGGTTTTAGAGTCTTGGTTGTTATCATAAAAATTGAAAAACTCAAAAAAAATAAAAAACTCCAAAAATGAAAAAACACTCTTCTTTTTTTCTATTCGTTTAATTTCTTTTTTTTATAACCTCTAATTGTTTAATTTAAGGTCGTCTCACTGTGTGTCATGATTGTGGAAGTTGTGGTGTAAAATTTTCGCTGCACATTGTATTGTGGAGTGTGGGTTCTTCTCAATGATGAATTTAGTTCGTTTGCATTCTGGACCATGGTTCATATATGCCTTCTTTCATGATCCTCAAATTTTTCTGACCACCCTCCACCACGCCCCAGCTCGAGACGGTTATTGTGAGTTATGTGGAAACTCTACTATTTTGGTTACGATTGACAATCACAGTTGTTTGGTTACAATCAGGTCCACGGTTACAAATCAAGACTTTACTTTTCCACAAATATTCATCCAATGCGGGGGTCCTCACGAGACTTTTCAATGCCACGATAAATTCCGGTTTTTGACAAATTTAACCCCCGCAGTTTCCCTGTCATTCATCAACCTCCTCATGACTCGAGCATGGAAGTTTGCAAGCGAGAAGACCTTATGAAATCAATAGAAAGCTTTCAAAGAAGTTTATCGTATTTTCTTTTCAGGAAAACACCAAGGTTTTAATGCAGCGTGGGATAATTTTTTTAACTTAGATGTCAATCCGAGAGGCACAAGAATTGCTTAGCAAATGTTCAAGATTTGCAAAGTAAAAGAGGAGTTGCAGAATTTATTAATCATCCCAAGTTTGGAATTTGCTTCCGCGTTTATGATGATGATGACGATGAGTATTCATTGCACAAAAATATCTCATGACATGTTCTACCGCGTCACACCGACTCACCTGTCAAGACTCTTCATATGGGGGTCGAGCATCTTGAACAATTCCGAAGGAATGGCCTGATTAAATAAATTAGTGTCGAGAAACCTTGTCAAATCCCAAGTGAGTCTGAAAGCTTTTCAGATGTGCGTGTGATTTGGCCTCCATATAATGAGTTCTCATAAAAATCATAATCTTACTTTTCCTAACCTCTATTCGATAACGATGAAGATTTTACCTCGAGGTGATGAGTCGTTTTCGAGAGGAGTCCAAATGAGAATTTAAAATTTTCCTCTAATCATCTCTTTGATCTTGATGAAGAAATCACTTCCACTAAGGTTGATCAAATTGATGATGAGGTGTTAGAAAATACCAATTCAATTCCTCCGGGAATTGAATATCTTTGTTTTAATGCCGAATCCGATCTTTTAGAATCTTTGCTTCATCTGAGATCCTCGATTAATGGCATTCTACAAGATCGCTTTTCTAGATGGTCGCGGTGAATTCATCTTCGCACTCTCAATTCAACCAGGAAATTGATGATGTCAACTCTTGATCGGAGGGTCGGTATTTTGTTTTTGGAGTAGGTGGCTTTACGACACAACTCTTCTCCCCGCCTCCGGAAGAATTGAAATTCTGAAAATCTACCGAGTCTTTCTTCCATCTCCTATCCCGGTCAAGGATAGTGACTCTCTTATGGAGGAGATTGACATTTTTCTTGATGGTGATAAATCAATACCACCGGGTATTGAGAGTGATGATTTCGACTCGGAAGATGACAACAATTCTACCTTCCTTCCCGAGTTCGAATCATTTTTCATGTTGATTTATCCGATTCGGGAGATTCACCATTGATGTGGTGGAAAGAATACCGTTGATGGCCTAATATTTTTGCCCACCATACCGCCCTTCAATTGGATTTCGACTTCATTCCTTCAAATAATGATGTCGGATCCAATCTTGATGATTATTCTCCTTCCGGAGATAGAAACAAGATTTACGATCCGGGGATATGCATTGAAGTCGAATCCACGAAAATTCTTGCTCCTCTTTCCCCCGTGATTGATACTTTACTTACATTTTCATCCAAAAATGAAGACAAAGTCTTTAATCACGGTGTTCTTGCTTCTAAGGAGAAATCTCCTTCTTTTCCATCACATCGGGGCTTGAAAGCTTCCAAGTTGTTTCATAGAAAGCCAGATGTTGATTTCTGGAGACAACACTCCAAATTTGGGTGTTCGTCATCCCCATTTCTATCCCCCTTGACAAGCTCAAGTATGGGGGATTAGGTCAAGCGTCGGGACCTAAAACAAGCGCTTCGTGGGAGGCAACCCATGCTTATCCGTAGTTGTAATTGTATGAATAAGTGTTGTTTGTTGTGTGAGATAGCTTGTCTTTTCTATCACCCGTGTTTCGTGTTGTTGTTGTTTATTGTCCAGGATTGCCCGGATTGTGAAGGCTCTCGTATTCTCGGTTTTGTCTATTGATCATCGAGCTTCAAACTCAGATCTTTTGGGAATCCGATATCTAATTAATCACTAACGTTTTATCATTTGGCATACTTCATAAACGGCCTTAGGATAACGTAGTACCCTTCAAAACATCGAGGACGATGTTTAGTACTAGTTTGGGGGGGTATCTTCGATTTGATTGCTGCCTGCAGCATTGTTACCACGTAATCCCGTATTTTCACCAAAATTTTTGCAAAAATACCAAAAAAATGAAAAATTTTAAAAAAATTTCAAAAATAAAATAAGTGTTTGTCACAGTTTGAAACTATTCTTTTGGTAGTAATGAGAATCATTTTTGGACTCGATCGGGGCGTATTGAGCCCTAGCTAGTCCTTAGGCCGAGCTTTCACGATTCTATTGCTTTGAATTTTACAAAGGTGAAGACTAAGAAATGATCGAGTTAATATATGTTTATGTGTTAAGTCAAGATTCGTCTCAAAACTTATATGCAGAAACTCTGTGTTTTTTTCTCAATAAGCTTCTAATCCCTAATCTCCCGTTGCTTGTTCCAACTAAGTCATCGCTGTTTTCAGAAACGCTTCCAATTTGTACTTGATTCTTTAAAAGCAAGGTTTTGAAAAGATAAAATGCAAAGAAGCATGAATGAAGTATGAAGCAAAATGCACGAATATTGTATTCTGCTATGAAGCATACATTTGATCCTATGGAGCTAGCTAAGATGTGTCGTGATATCACTCCGCAAACCACGAGGTGGGGGTTCAAAAACTAAGCGTCTTTACTTCTAGGGGATTTGGTGTGTTGTGATATACTCACTTGGAAGAAAGGTCTAGGTGAGGGTTCAAACTAAGACACGCTCTTAGCCATCATTAGGAGAAGGTGTTGATGTGATTTCCCACATTCCGTCGCACGGGGGTGGGGTTTTCAACTAAGAAACACGGTATTGGTGTGTATCCTATAGGAGCGAGGCCTAGGTGGTGTTCAACTAAGCAAACATACCTCGCTTTTAAGAATTATGAACAATGATAATATGTTGCAAAAGTTTTGGTTTAAAATCAAGTTACAAGTACTAATCAGTTGTTTGCTTTGAGAGTGATTCATCTGGAATTATGAGTATGACAAAGTTGATCTTTGTTGAAACGAGCACACAACATTCAAATCTATATCCATGTTGGGAGTAAAATTTTCAAGGTCATAAGTATGAGGCTTAAATCTAAACTTATATCGACATTGATCATGTGTATATTGCATAGTTAGGACTTGTGAAAAAACACGGGGACGGGGGGGAATTTTTGGGGGGGCAAAAAACAATAATTATCGTCGGACGTCGTGGATTATTCTACGAACGTTAGCCTCATCTATGATCCATGTTGAGCAAAAAGGAAGTCAAACATGTATGGAATAAATGAAAAAACAAAAAAAAAATAAAATTGAGTAATTTGTGTAATTCTAAATATGGTGAGAAGGACGTTGTCGAGGTCTATTGATTCTTTTAATTTCCTTTGATAACGCTTGTACTTTCCAAGTTATTCGTCGAGGGGATTGATATTTTTGGTTTCATCAAGTGTTACTTCATAGCATTGCGTGGGACTCGCAACATCTTAGTTTGGGGGATTTTGGTAGGCTTAATTACCACATACCGTTTGACCTTATAAAACGGCTAAATAACCAAACGGACTCCAAAAATGCCAAATATATGCTAGTTTTGCTAATTGTGTTGTGCAGGAAGGATATCCACAAAGACAAAAACACAAGCAAAAAGCGACAAACCGGGACACGTGGATGGAAAAGTGTCATGAGACGGAAGCAATCAAAGTCACGTTCAACTCCGAGAAGAAAAAGCAAAGAAAAATATAACTTGAGGGGTCAAAAAAATGCCTAAACCCTAAGTTTAATTATTTAGGAAAAACAAAGACAAGGGTGAATTATGCCAATTTGGGAAAATTTCATTACATAAAGAAGAAAGAGGAAAAGAGAATGAAAAGAAGAAAGATGTGGAGCGGGCGTTTTTGTACACAACACCCCCCCTAAACATACCTTAATCATTCCACTCCTCTGTCACAACCAACTTGTATATCATTTTCAATTTCCCGCCCATCCCAAAAAACAGCCAGCACCCTGTTATGCTCCTATACTTTACCCTGCAGCACTCCATCAACCATCCACTCACCCCACATGGCCAAAATGCCAAGTTGGCAATCCAAGGGCATTTTCGATCCAAGGGTATGAGAGAGAATACAAGGAAATTAAGGGCCAGGATATATTGTGAGTTTATACTCACAAAGCTAGCACAAGGAAGCTTTATACTCAGCAAACAAACACAGTCAAGCTCAACAAGAAAAGGCAATGAAAGTCAAACAGACGACTTAGCTAGATTTACTTTTCTTTGTATAAATTTAGGAGCTAGTGGAGCCATGTAAAAAGATTAGTGGAGAGGCGATAATTTTTAGTAATTTTTCTAGTGTATTTTTAGTTTTTAATATAAAAAAAAACTTTTTCTTTCTTGCAATTTGTAAAAGTTCAAGTTTAATGAAATTTCAGTTTGTTTTGCAATTCTTGGTTACCAAGGTTTACATTACCTATACGTTTGTTTTAAAGTCTACTCATAAGCTCTGTAGAGTCTCTAGCTCTTTATTTGAGCTAAATAAGTGTTAATAAGTTAAATTCTGCAAATAGTTTAATAAACTGAATTACTTTTGCATTTGGAATTGTGGAAGGCAATTTGGAGTTGGTTGTAATGGAAAACCAAATGGACTCATACCCTAGCTTATTTAATAAGCTAGGGAGCTTCTAGCTGCCCTTTAGGTTCCTCTGTTTAGCTAGAGGTTCATTGTAAGTCTCTTATTTAATTCTTGCCACTTTTCTTTACGTTATGTAGCATTGCTTAGTATTGTTATGTTGTCTTATCTTGCTTAATAGTGTTAATAGTATGCATCTAATTTTCCTTGGTTTAAGCTTTTGTATTCATTTATTTATTCTGTTCTTTAATATTTCATTTTTAGCTAGCTTTTTTCATAAGCTCATTCTGGCTTATTTAGTGTTCAAAATATTTTTGAGTTAATTATTGTTCATGAGCTTAAATCTCAATCTGTTTTTTGCTTCCATTCAAGAATCCAATTGCTTGCTATTTTTAAGCTCAAAAGTGCTTATTTAGTAAAATCAAACAAATAGTAGTTTAGGTCTTTGTGGCTTAATTGTGCTTATTCAAATGGGCTTATTTAAAAAAGTTGAATGGTGGGTTAATAAGACTCATTAGTGATCTTATTTCAAAGCACACTTCTTCAGTTTGGTTATTTTAGGATTTTAGCTTATTTTCATTTTGGCTTATTTAGGAAAAAGTTAAGAGTTGACTATATTTTTGATGCATGAGTTGCGTTAAGTTGTTTTTTGGTGGAACTGCTATTTGGACTCAGATTAAGCCACATATAAGCTTCCACAACATCATTCCTTTTTCATTTGGTATAATTTTGAGCTTTTTATGCCTTCTTTATAAAAGTAAAGTCAAACCTTGTAACCTTTCTGCATCAGCAGCTTATTTGGCTTTTCGGGCTTATAAGTGTTTTTTTATAAGGGGCCTTATTCAGTTGCTTAAAAACATGTCGGACAACCTTTGTGTTTGAGTTTTGGCTAAAACGATTTTTTAAAATCAGCAGTTTTGGAGCCTCGTTATCTACCACTTATGCAATCAGCAGCTCTTTTGGCTTTTGGGGCGTATTGCGAGTGCTTATTTTTATAAGTGCCTTTCTTAAGTTGCTTAAAAAAACATGTCCCGGACAACTTTCGTGTTTTGAGTTTTGGCTAAAAACGATTTTTTAAAATCAGCAGTTTTGGAGCCTCGTTTCTGCTGGTAGTGTTGTCGTTCCTGCTGATAGTGTATCGTTCCTGCTGGTAGTGTATCGTTTCTGCTGGTAGTGTTAAATAATATATATATATATATATATATATATATATATTTTTTTTTTTTTTGCATGCCCGTTTTAGGTTTTGTTCCATTAGATGGTAATTTAGGGATTCCTTATACCTAATTTTGCTTCCCGTAGTTGTTAGGACTATTTAATCAATTCAAAATCATTCTCCTCATCTTAAATCAAACCAAGATTCAACTTTCAATTGCAGCCTCGTTGGGACATACGAACGGGAATCATACTTCCGGACTTTTTTATCCATTAGATTCTCTTATATATTTATTTTAGTTAGGTCTTGACTTTTTACTTGGTCAAGGGTGAAGCGTTTTGATTGCCTGTATTTTATTTATTTGTATACTGAAGCGTCACCTTCGTAAAACATTGAGGACAATGTTTCATTCTAGTATGGGGGGGGGGGGGGGGATCTTCGATTTGATTGTGCCTGCAGCTGTTGTTTTCACGTAATCCCGTTTTTACCACCAAAATTTCAAAAAAATGAAAAAATTTAAAAAATTTCAAAAATAAAATAAGTGTTTTGTCACAATTTTGACTTTCCTGCTGGGTAGAATAAGAATAAATTTTGACTCGATCGAGCGTGTTGAGCTCTAGCTTGTTCCTTAACGTTTAGACTAAGCGTTCGCGAATATTCGCGAAGAACGAAAAATGATAGTGTTAATTATGAGTGGGATGCTAAACAAGGATTATTTGGAAATCTTAAGAGCTCATGTATGTAATTTGTGGCTTTTTCTCCATAAGCTCTTAACTGATTATATACGTGCATTTTTGGAGATTAAACTTAAATCAATAATTTTTATGTAGTATATAGCAAAAATTTTAGCCTTAGTTCAAATTTATACTTAAATTTTTCAGAAAGAAGTCTTTTATATGGATAAAAAAAATAATAAAAAATGATGATAGTTGAAAAATGAAAAAAATATATAATATAAACGTGGGTGATAAAAGTTTGCTGTATCTTGCCGGCTCACAACCGATGTTACAGCCTTCTAAAGAAAGCCCATAGTAAGAATAAAAATCCGAGACTGATAAAGTTATGTGCATCTTGTGGCGCTACCAACGATGTGCGCCTTTAAAAGTTCAAGGGTTAAATTGCATAATGTTAATACACTTAAGTGTGAATTAATAAATAGATTCTTTTGTTAAATTCCAATATGCTTTTTGCTTTGGCTATTTTTTTCTGAGCTATGTGTATACAGGAAACTAAGAGTTTGAAAACCTAAGGTCGTGTGTCTCCGATACTAGTCTCTGTGGGGTGTCAAAAGCGCTGGTCGCTTAACCGCAAGGTTGGGTTGTGCGAGATGAACGTCGCTACATGGGATTGATCTCTCTTCAAACGCTTATTCTCGGTGGAAACGTGACAACAAAAATTTTGCAAAATTAAATCATGGTTTGAAATTCAAAATAGCACAGACACCTAAGATCTAATAATTTTCGGGAGTAAACAAAGTCCCAAGGTTGCAAAAATTGGGTAGTGTTAGCATCTTAATCGAATTAGCGGTGATTGTCGTTTTACAGCTTGGTTGGAATAAGTGAAAAGGTCGGGGACGATGAATTTATTCCTTTTTTGGGCATTCTCGGATCGCATGGCTCTTGTTTCTATGCCTAAAAGTTATAAATAACGAAAGTCAACAATATTTGTTAGTTGCTTAATATGCAAGTACAAAAAAATAAGAACACTGTATAATTACAAAAAAAATATGTGTAGGATATAAGAGGTATCATTTAAAACTGGTAAAGATGGGCTTTTCAAAGAATTAAGGAGGGGGGTCTTTAAATTCCCTCGACGATAACCTTAGCTACTTTTCAAGGGTTATTAGTGAGGGGGATGAGATTCTTAGTTTTCTAAGTGCTTACTTCATAACATTGCGTGAGGACACGGCAATATCTTAGTATGTGGGATTTTGGTATGCGCTTAATTACACATACCTTTCACCATTAAAATCGGACTTAAATGACCAAAAACGTGCCAAAATACATTGTATTTGTAAATCCTCGTTCAACAATGGAAGAATTGAAGAATGGAAAGAGTAAAAGAAGGAGGATCGAGTACATACGACCAAGATTTTTTGCTCAAAAATTCTAATCAACAATTCGGTGTGTTCTTTAATTATTGATGGTTTTAGCATAAATAATTTGGTTTCAAGAAAATTTGTAGATTTCTTAAAGTTACTAATGAAGATTTGTCCAATTGAAGGTTACCAAATTTGTAAGGTTCCCGTGACCATAGAAAAGTCTTATAAAGTAGAAGTACTTTGTATTGTGGATGATATTAATGAGTGCCATATATTATTGGGAAGACCTTGACGATGTGAGGTTAATGACAAGTATGATGTTAAACGAAATCTTTACCTTTTCTCATAGGAAGGAAGGAGAATTGTTATGGTTCCACCCAAAGTAACACCACAATTACCAAAGCCCAATTGTGCAAAATACCCATATAACATGAGGGACTCTTTTTGCCAAGTACCCAAACTCACCCCTGACAACGCACACACACCTGTTATAACCATTTTTCCCACCAAAACCCTGTAACCAACCAACCTCCACTATTCACGCTTTTCCTGTCCCCCTCCTCGACCACTGTTCACCCCAGCCAAAAACTCATTAAAACTCACCCCCATCTCACAAAGGGACAAATGACACCATGGCAATCCCCCCTCACCCCATTGGATATGAAAAAGAAGGGCTATGATTACTCGGATTGGGCACCAAGAAACTTTGATGGCCAAGATTGATTTGTGCTTACTCTCACACAAAAATCACACTTGTGTTTCTGTCTCAGCAAAGAAACACAACCAAGAAGAAGACAAAAGACCAAGATGCCAAGACCATAGGTCGTTTCTAGATAATAGGTTGTCTTGTAAGCCATTTGGCTATCTAGTTTTTTTAGTAACTTAGTTTTCACCTAGTTAGTTTAATCCAGCAAATTTAGTTTTTAATTTTCCTTGTAATGTTTTCAAGTTAATGAAATTAAAATTTTCTTAAAATCTATTTTAAGTTCTTATTCTCTTTAAGTGTTCACTTATGTTTCATAAGCTAATATAAGCTCTCATTTAAGCCACTTTATAACTTGCTTTCAAAAAAATTTACTTAGAAATATAAACAGTTAAGAAAAACAAAAAAAATCCTCCCCTTAAAAGTACCTCAGCTTAATATTTGGATGATAAGCCAAAAAGGGATGGGCTTATGGACTCTCACTAGCTTGTTTTATACAAGCTAGAGCTTGTAGACTCTTTATTTAACCCTGTTTAGAGCAAGGGTTTGGTAAGTGCACTTTTTAAATTTTTGTTACTGTAGCATAGCTTATTTCTGCTTATTATTGCTTCTAGTTGCTTATTTATGTTTATCTCATGCTTATTTATGCTTGCTTTTTGGATGTCATGCTTTTGTTTAAGTTTTACTTGAAAACTGCCAAAGTTGCTCAAACTGCTTATTTTGTATCAGCTTATTATAGTGCTTATTGCTTGGTTCAAGTTGCTTATTTTGGCTTAATATTGATTTGTTGTCATCTATCTTTGAAATTTTCAGCTTAAATCTTTGTTAACAAGCCTTCAAAATGGATTTTCAAAAATTAAAGGGGTGTTTGGGTTAAGGGTACAAAACGGGTCATTTGGTTACAAAAACCTTGTGGGTCACTTTGGTCACTTTAACAAACCATTTTTATTAATTTTAATCAGTTTTTGAAAGAGTTTTTAAGTTAAAAACTGTTTTTAAGGTTTTATCAAAGAGCTCTTTCAAAACTGTGGTGATAACAGTTTTGTAAGAACCCATTTGATTCAAGCTTTAAAACCTGTTTTTAAACCATTGTTTTTGAGTCTTTTCTTTGTGTTCAATGCAGTATAAGTAGTTCAGACTAAGAGCTGTTATGGCACCATGATTATCTCATCTCAACTTCATACTTTGAACAAGCTAGCTAAAGACTGTCTTGCACGAGGAATTCCTATGCTTAATTTCAGAAAGATCATTTATGTCAGCATGTCATTAGGGAAAAGTAAAAAAAATCGCTCAATCAACCCAAAGCTGAAGACACGAACAAGAGAAACTATATCTGTTGCATAGGATTTGTGTGGCCCGAGATGCGTGTGGCTAGTATAACGGAAAAGGTTATATCTTAGTGATAGTCGATGAATTACTCAAAGATTACATAGAACAGATTTTTGAAGACAAAAGATGAAGCTCCTGCGGCCATCATCAAATGTATTAAAAACATTCAAGTTCGTTTGAAAGCCACAATCCAGAATGTTCGAACAGATAATGGAACCAAATTTGTCAATTAGACACTTCGTGAAGGTAATGAAACTATTGGCATCACGCATCAAACTTCTATAGCTCGCACATCCTCATACAGAACGTGTTTGTTGAAAAGGCAAGAACCTGGACTCTTATAGAAGCTGCTCGAACTATGCTGATATTTTCTAAAGCTCTATTATTTCTCTAGGTCGAAGCTATCAATACTGCTTGTTACACCCAAAACTGTTCTTTGATACGCCCCCGATACAACAAAACTCCATACGAGCTTATGCAAGACAAGAAATCAGACTTATTATTCTTTCATGTCTTTGGTTCACTTTGCTATCCTACCAATGACCATGAGGATCTAGGTAAATTTGATGTAAAAGCAGACATTGGGATTTTTGTTGGTTACGCACCTGCAAAGAAAGCGTTCAGAATCTACAATAGAAGGACCCAGATAATTACTAAAACAATTCATGTAACTTTTGATGAGCTAACATCTATGGGTTCTGAAAAAATTAGTTCAGGTCCCAGGCTTCAAGGAATGACTCTTGCTACATCTAGTACAGGACTCGGTTCAAATCCTGTTTCTCAACAACCTTGCTTTCCACCAATAAGAGATGATTGAGATCGGTTATTTCAACCAATGTTCGATGAATACTTTAACCCTCCAACAATTGCTGTTTCTCCAGTTTCAGAAGCTGCTGCTCTAAGAGCTGAAGTAATTAACTGATTCCTCATAGTGTCAGTTTCATTACCAGGATGCTCCCTCAACAAGTATTCCCTCATCATAAAAACAAGAACATTCTCTAATCATTTCTCAAGGTTTTGAAGAATCACCAAAAACACCAACTTTTCATGATGATCCACTTAATGAATCTCCTAATGAAGACTCGACTTCTCAAGGATCATCATCAAATATAAGACAAATCCATACTCCATTTGAACACCTTGGTAGATGGACTAAGGATCATCCAATAGCAAATGTAATCACAGATCCTTCTCGCTCTGTATCTACGAGAAAGCAACTCAAAACTGATGCCATGTGGTGTTACTTTGATGTCTTCCTAACTTCTGTCGAACCCAAGAACTTCAAACAAGCAATGACCGAACCATCATGGATTGATGCAATACAAGAAGAAACTCATGAATTTGAAAGACTAGAAGTTTGGTAATTGGTGTCGTGTCCAGATAACGTGTTATTGATCAAGCTGAAATGGATTTATAAAGTCAAGACAGATGAATTTGGCGGGGTACTAAAGAATAAGGCTAGGCTCGTTGCTTAAGAATTCAGGCAAGAAGAAGGAATTGACTTTGAGGAATCATTTGCACTGGTTGCTAGAATAGAGGCCATTCATATCTTCATAGCTAATGCCACTCACAAGAATATGAAAATCTACCAAATGGATGTCAAAACGGCTTTCTTGAATGGCGAGCTCAAAGAAGAGGTCTATGTTTCATAACCAAAAGGATTTGTTGATCAAGACAACCCATCGCATGTGTACAAGCTCAAAAAGGCTCTTTACGGTCTAAAACAAGCACCACGTGCATGGTATGATATGCTGTCAAGCTTCCTCATCTCTCAACAATTTTCCAAAGGTGTAGTTGATCCAAGACTCTTCACACGGCATGCTAGAAATAACATATTACTGGAATAAATTTATGTTGACGATATAGTATTTGCATCATCTAATAATTCCATGTGTGATGAGTTTGCTAATCAAATGACCAATAAGTTCAAGATGTCGATGATGGGGAAAATGTCATTCTTTTTAGGATTACAAATATCTCAAAGTCCCAGAGGCATCTTTATAAACCAATCTAAATATGCTTATGAAATTGTTAAAAAATATGGTTTGCATTCTACTGATTCTGTCGACACACCCATGATTGAAAACAAGAAATTGGATGAAGATCTACAGGGGAAACAAATTAATGCTACACTTTACCGTGGCATGATTAGATCCTTAATGTATCTTACATCCAGTAGACCCGACCTTAATCATGTTGTCTGCTTATGTGCCCGGTATCAGGCTAAGCCTACCGAAAAGCACTTACAAGCGGTGAAACGGATCTTTCGATACCTAAACGAAACCATTAACATGGGTCTATGGTACTCGAAGGATACCGATATGTCACTCACAGCTTATGGAGATGCCGATCACACACTAGACGTAGTACATCAGGAAGCGCCCAGTTCTTAGGTGATAAACTTGTTAGCTGGTCGTCCAAGAAGCAAAAGTGCACTGTCATATCGAGTACAGAGGCTGAATATATTGCCTTATTTGGGTGTTGCTCACAAATCCTTTAGATGCGTTCACAACTAACAGATTATGGCTTTCAATTCAATAAGATCC
>BQNB010042339.1:15566-46188 GCA_026074375.1 Tanacetum coccineum | reverse complement strand
TACTCTACTGATTAGCTTATCAAAAGCATTTTGATAGTCTTCAACAATAGTAACATGCCTAACACTCTAGATTTCAGCTAGTGGATCATCAAAGGTATTACCAAACCTTTGTAAAATTACATTTCTATAGATATCCCATGGTACATTTTCACCTATTGCCCTGATATATTACCTATACCACATACTAGCAACATCAAAGAGATGAAGTGAAGCAAGTTGTACCTTGAGGTTGTCTGCCACATTGTCCACTAGAAAGAACTACTCACATTTATATAACCAACCCCTTACATCATCACCTACAAACTTAGGGAACTTAATTTTTGTTATTATAGTAAACTGAGAAGGTTGTGGACCCCGGCCTGATCCATCACCATTCATTCAATTAGCCTCCAAAGTTCTGTTATTGTTCCCCATAGCTGCATCTACCATTGCTTGCAACCTAACTGTCAAAGTTTCTAAAATTGCATTCATCTGTTGAGTGACTTGTGCAGACAAAAATTGGTGTGTTATTGCATCTAAAGAACCAGTATTACGTGTTTGAGGAGCCATTGAATCAATCAAGAATTTCAAATCCCACTGTTACACCACAAAGAGTACTATACTACAATCCACTGTACAGTCCTAACTAACATGTTTTAGAAATGGAAATGGAACAATTAACTACATGTGTTGGATTAGCCAAACGGTCTAGAATGACTAGAATTGATGTTTGTACAGTGGTGATCAAAGATCAAGAGCTTTTGTGGTGGTGTAACTGTTTAATGGATTTACAACTGAATTGTAAAAGATCTAACAAGTTTCTAATAGAAAACCTCCATTAATGGGAGCTCGGTGCCAGTTTCAAGCTCTAATACCAATTGATAGCAACAAAATGATAACAATATGAGTTTCCAGGTTAACTAGTAACGAAGAACTCAATAACAATAATGATAACCAAAGGATTTGTGAATTGATTATGAATTGTATGTTACATGATTTGATTACAAGAAATTAAGAGAGAAAGCTGTTACAAATTCTAGCTAGAAATGAATGAAACAATAGTAATAGGTATTTATAGTGAAGGAAGTAGAAGTGTGGGTTGTAATTGTTTTTCCCGCGCTTTCCAACAACTTTACAAACGGCTAATAGTTGACTGGAAAGTTTGACCCGTGCTTTGACTTTTGTTAACTAAATGATTTAGCTTATATAAAAACTCTACCCACTTTTCTTTCACACATCCGAACACTTCTTTTGGAGACTCTATATTTCATTTACACTAGCTCCAATTCTAATGAAAACTATGGGACCCAAAAGTTAGGGTTCATCTTATGTTGGCTTTAAAAAGTCCCTTAATTATTTAGTATTTGCTTCTTGATCGGTCATTTACTCTCGTACCAAACTACTTGCTTGATCACATGGACTAATCACGTAACTTTCCCTCCTTTAAGAATTTTAATAAACTAAACAGGTTCATATGACCTTAATATTTGTAGAATCCAAGATCTGGACTCAACTAGGGTATAATAACAATGATCAACACACAGCGGAATAATAATTGAGAACAAGATCAAAGTTACTAATAAGGTTTTCTTCATTAATCGTTAACAAAGAAACTAGCTAACTATTAACTAATAACCTAGGCGCCTTATAAGGCTTGACGCCTAGTTAACACACACACACACCTTTGATCTACATTGTTACTGGAACTGGTGAGTGCTAACCTAACTAAAACCCTCTTTATATAATAGAGGTGGCTAGGGTTTACAACCAAACCCTAGCTTACTATCTAAGCTAACTAAACAATTACATATTTGGTCCTTCATTGTTTCTTCTTTCTTCATTTCGTCTAATAGGTTTTGTAATCTTCAAATCTGTAAATCCCAACAATCTTCCCCTATTTGATATTACAAAACAACCTGCATGAAGAAACAATGCTAAAACATGTCATCACAATAATAAGCTGCACACCATAAATCTTCTTCCCCTTTTTGTAATCATCTAATAGGGGTCTTGTGCAACTCGTAAACGCTTCCCCTCAAGTGATGCATGTAGATGGTTAAGTATTTTTGAACAATAAGCTTCCCCTTAAAAATATACTAACCATCTCATGAATCTCGGACTTTAATTGGCTTGAAATAGTAGGTATCAATGAAACATCCAAGTGCAATAACATCCTCCTCGCTCATGTAACTGTTGCCTCAGCCGGCGATCTACCTCAATCCTTATTGCATCTCACAAAAAGGGTGAACTTGTTACATAATCGATTAAAAAGCCAATGCATCAAACGTCTTCACAATATCCTTATTTGATTCAGTGCGTACAAGACATGTTTATCACACCTAGTTATGGTTCATCGTTGGTCCCTGACCTACCTCCCCATAACCGTCCATCGAAGTCTCATCGAATCACAACAATAATAAGACTGTTTGATCCCAGATCAATACGAGTATTTATTACCAGACACAAACGTAAATTCGTATCTTAGCTATGATTCATCGCTGATCCCTGATCAAAACTCCTCCATAGCTAGTTGAAATAATAATGTGTGTGGTCCCGGACCAAAACACGACATTATTATGTTATGTAATAAACCACTCATGAACACCAAACCAAATCAAGAAGAAGTAACCAAGCCATAAGCATCACATCGTCCAAGATCCAAGGGCGTCTGAGGACCTATAATACTAGCAGCAATAACAAACAGTATCGAACAAGGCAAGCAGAAGAAACCATAAGCAGACCAGCAGGAACCATAAAGCCTACCAGCAGGAACCATAAAGCCTACCAGCAGGAACCGAGACCAACAATCAGCAGGAACATGATGAAACCAGCAAGAACCAAGTGACCAGTAGGAATTTCCGAGTGTGAACAACTATCTAGCCATACACGGACATAATGAAACTGACAGAAACCAAGTGGTACCCAGTAGGAAAAACCGAGTGTGACCGAAAAAATTATGAAATGCTTACAAGTACCTAAGACTTCAGACACATAACATTCCTATCCGTCCATCATGTATATTCTGCCCAAATACAAGACCTATCTTGAGAGGTAAATATCACAGTCTATGTATATACACCAGTACTCCAATGGATATTTTGGGTATGTTTGACGAAAATAGGCTGGGCGTCTGTGGCTTGTGTTAGGGCAGGGGCTGGGGATGTAGCTTATATTATAACGCCGAAAATTTGAAATTTGTATTTTTTATATTTGATTGTGCAATTGGGTGGGGCTGGGGCTCTATTATAGCAAAATTACTTAAAAATGACATAATTAAATTAAAATTTTGCGTATATGTTAGATAATTTGTTAGTGGTGCTATTATAAGTAATTTTATGGTTACCAAAATGCTCACCTCGAGGCTTAAAGTTTTTAGCCCCTATTATGAGGCTTATTTTATAAGCCAGCTTATTTTAAAAGCCCTTTCATAAGCCCGCGTGACAAACGAGACTTATTTTATAAGCCGACTTATTTTAAAAGCCCAAGCCCACATAAGCCCTTAGAAGCCCCTATCCAAACACAACCATTGACTTTCCATAAATCTCGTACAATGTCTACTATAATCAAGTGTATATCTGCGTTTAAAAAATATCATAAGAAATATGGGAAGAATATAATTCCTATAAATCTGGTACATTCCACAAATCACGCACCAAGGTCAAACCACATACCCACATACCAGTTACACACTACGATTCAATCAGGGAATAAAATCCCTACAAATTAGGGTTTTCTAAAAACAAATTCATTTATCTCCCCGACCTACAACCTGCAGCCTCCATATCAAATACGTAGCAGATAACACAATAGGATCGTGTCATCACCTATCCTTGTCACCAGCAGCAATCCAAAAAACACATAACAATCCACGTTCAAAACATGTTGTTCCCTATCTTGAAGCAGCCCACAAACACCAAAAGTAAACCAGAACACGAGCCAATAATGAACCATATATGAACAACATACGAGCAAACCCAAATATATTCAGCACCAAAAACATCATGTGTTCAGAGTTACATAAACCCATATAAATAGACCTAACGGCAGCTTCTTGCAAATCGTTTGAAGCCTTAGATAAATTAGGGTTTAAGCTAAATCATACCCTTAGGGTGATAAATAATATCATAGACCAAACTCCTTTCCATCTTTTCTGAATTAGGATCAAGTTGTGAAAAACCTAGTGTCCTGGATGATACGATTCCTGCTGAGATACCATGCTTCGAAACTCATTATAAACCAAACAAAAACATGAACAACGAACTATTGATGTATCATTCTGGAAAACATAGATCCGGTGGATATGGTCAACTCCGCTCATTTGTAGGTGAAACCTGCTTCTTTCTTCAAACCACGATGCTGCTATTAGAAGAATTAGGTTTGATAAAAACCCTAAAAAATTAAATACGCCTTTTTTAATAAAAACAGAAAAATAATTTACACGAAAACTGTATCAACCCTAGATTCAAGAGCCACGAGGCTCTGTACCAATTGTAAAATCCAAGAAGCATAGACTCAACTAGGGCTACAATGAATAAATCATTGATGATTAAGCACAGCGAAATATGAATAAGAATACACATCAAACTATTACTAATAGGTTGTTTCTTTAATTAAACTGAAAAAGATAATAACTAGCTAACTACTAAACACGCTTTCTTAAGCGGTTAGACTTCATTGGAGAAGCTCCTGCTATGAAAATGGATACACTGTATCTTGACGCCTACCCTCTTTATATCATAGAGAGAGGTTACAAGAAACCCTATCTTACTAATAAAGCTAACTAACAATTACATATTAGGTCCTCATTATTTCTTCTTTCTTCATTTTACTTTGTGGGTTTTGTAATCATTAATTATATAATTCCCATACAGACTACTTTTACAGGTCTTTGGGATTTCATTCGGAAATTGACTACTTTCATTATGTAAAACAAGATGCTTCAAATGTAGTGAAGGACACCAATCATTTGTCTCTAATTGGGAAAAAGAGTCATTTCTCTGGTTAAGGAATCGGCATTATCCTTGGCAATATGATTTCTAAAAATAGTGATTGAGGTCGATTTATAAAGCAAATTCGAAAGTGATTGTAAGTTACCTCAAAATCCCACCACGTCAGGGGGTGTTCGAAGTTTTCTCGGTTCATGCACGGTTATCTTTCCGACGGTTCATTAAGATTTTTCCAAAATTTCAGACCCGATGACTCATCTTCTTGAGAAAAAACTTCGTTCATCTTCTCCGATGAATGTATCAAGCTTTTGAACATTTAAAGAAAAACTTACCGAAGTACTCAATCTTGAGACCCCCGACTGGGGAACCTACCCTTTGAGCTTCATGCTGCGATTTGCAAGCGACTTTGCCATAGTGCAGTCTTGGACAGGCACACGTCATGAAAAAACACTTTTGGCCTAATAGTCACTATGCTGACAGAAAACAAAATAAACGAGGCGGAATCGCATTACACCAGACGGAGAAAGAAATGTTAGCCGTGGTGTATGCTTTGAAAAATTATGGTAACTTACATCCTCTTGAGACAAAAGGCATTGTGTAATACGGATCATCTTACGCCCTAACATATCTATTTGCTAAAGAAGATTCCAAGGCGAGATTGCTCTGATGGGTTCTCCTCCTTTAAGAGTTCAAATTCAAAGTAATTAACACAAAAGGAGCCGAGAATCTCGCGGCCGATCATCTTTCCCGATTAGAAAGTCCTTATGAAAATGTGCTCGACCCAAAGTAGATAAATGAAACGCTTTCCTCGCGAGACACTTTACTATGGTGACTTTATCGTGGTGCACTCAAGTACCCGTGGTTTGCGATTTTTACAAAATTACCACGCGGGAATTTCACAATGTTAAAGGGATGTGTCCAACATTGAATAGTTTTTTAAGGATGCTTTAAAACACTACTTTTGGGACGACCACCCTATTTGTTCAATATATGTGGGATCAAATGATCGGACGATGTGTTGCGGCCAAGGAAGCTATCTGACAATCTTCAAAGCTTGCCATTTTGAACCCATCGGGGGCCATTATGGTGCACCAAATACACCGCCAAGGTAAGAACAGTTTTTGACTCAGGTTTTTATTGGCCAATATTTACCGAATATGCCTCATGTCTTCGGTCACCAAAATGTTGAAGATTGTCTGCGTCAAGGAAAACTTTTGCAACGATGATGATATGCCTCACACAAAATTCCATCTAAGTTTGCGAAATCTTTGACGTGCGGGGCATCGATTTCATGGGGCCGTTCCCGTCTTCACGAGGGAACAAATATATAGTCGTGGCTGTCCACTACTTGTCAAAATGGTTGAAAGCGAAAGCGCTCCCAACCAATGACGCCCGAGTTGTTTGCAAATTTCTTAAATCTCTCTTCGCTCAATTCGGCAGATGCACCCTGTGCTTAACTAAGTGATCGCGAAACTAAATTTTACAATACCAGTTTTGCTAAAGGTAATGCTTTAAATACGGAGTTACTCAACCGTTCTTCCACCGCGTATCACCCACAAACAACTGTGAGCAAGTTCAGAGATATTGATACGTATAGATATAATATAATACTAATTATTTATCACAAGAGAATTTATGAAAATTCCCTAAGGAAAATTCACTTTTAAAATATATATATAATATATTATATACGTATGTTTTCCGAAAAGTATGATTTACGGGGTCATTTCCATCCAACAGATTTAGAGAAAATTCGAAACCTCGCTACGATTTGCGGATACTGATTTGAATGGGTTCAAAGAATTGATTGGGTTTCTCCTATAATACTAATTGTAAAAACCAGCAATAAACAATTTAAAGCCGTAACAATTATCGGAATAACAAATAAAACTAAGCGACAATAAGCATGTAAAATAATTTAATCTCCATAAAAAATGTAAAATAACTTTTCTAACCTACGACATGACAAAGAAAATTTTAGGGAAAGAAAAACATTTTTTTGATTAATTTTGAATTTATTATGAATTTAAAATGATTTAATCTAGATTAAATCCTAAAAAATAGCTAATTATGTACATAAAAATTAGAAATATGATTGTTAAACTCAGAAACGTCTAAAATAACATAAAAAAATCAGAAAAACTATTTTAAACTATTTTTTAAAATTAAAATCCTATTTTTAAAATAAAATAAAAGCTAAAAAATGAGAAAATTAAAATCTAAAAAGGTGTAAAACGATTCACTTATATGTAACTAAAACTCTTTTTTTTATAAAAATAAAACTTATTTTTTTTGTATTTTTTTGAAAATTATTTCTATTCTTAATGTATTTTCTAAGATTTTAACTTTTGAAAAATCCTAAAAAATAAACTATTTAACGGGAAAATGTGAAAAATTCAGGAAAAGTCTATTATGCAACAAAGATCAAAGGAAAAATAAAAGAAAACTAACAGCTTAACAAATAAGCCGGGAAAAAGCTATAATAAGCTACGACTTATTATAAAAGGCTTAAAAGAAAAATGAGTATAAGAGTTCAATGGAATGGTATGATGACGGATGAGCTAATGAAGCATATTGGTAAGACGTATGGTTGTTGAGAGGGAGGTCGTGGGTTCGAGGCAAGCAAACCCCCTTTTTGCACTTTTTTTTTATTTTCACTTTTTGCAAAAACTAAATATTGAGACTTAAAGAAAACTAGATTTTAAACAACTGTTTAATAACTAAACACTTTAGAGGAGATTGAAATTGAAAGAAATAAGCCTCTGAAACAGCTTAAATTTAGATGTTCACATGGAAATAAGGGGGTTTAGCCTTATAAAAAAACTTAGATGACACTTAACAGCTTGTAAAGCTTTAATTTTAAGCTCATTTTCAGAAATTAATTGACGTTATAGAAAAGCTATGATGTGCTTTAACTAATAATGATAAGCTAACTTAATATAGAAAATATTAAATGCTTAATCTAATTGATGATGAAAGTTGCTTAATCAGACATATGGACTCAAAGTGATTGAACTTTTAACTAGCTAAAGGCATTGACTAAGATGAGACTTAGCTACCATTTTGACACTTATACTAATGTTGCTTAAACTATAAGACTCCAATCATAAAAAACATAATATTAGAAGCTAGTAAATCAAAAATCTATTTCATTTAAGCCCTAATACTACTGTTTTGGTCTTTTTGGATAATTCAATGAATTGTTAAAGCTAAATGCACCTAGGTAAATAAGCGAGGAATTGAATAATAAGGCGTTAATTAACTTAAGCTATATCATAAACTATATTTAACTGAATCTTACGACTAAATATGCAAAATTTACGTAGCTATATTGAATAAAATGAACAACTAGTAGTAACTACTTTAGTAAAAGAGTTACTACTAGTGCACTTGTCAATAATGCAGAAACACAATATGTGCAGGTATCCTTGAGGCGTGTTAAACCTGCACTAAACACTATTGTTGAGTAGCTATTTGTTTAGATTAGGTTGAGAGGTTCAACACACATAAACAAGCAAAGACCATGCCTTCAGATGCTTGGTTCAAAAATTTGCACAAGTGAAAACTATGACAATTCCCCTGGTGCAGGAACACTAAAAATGTTAAGCTCATGAGTCTTTTAATTTTTAAACCTAAGAACCAGTGAAACTCTTTTCCTAATGTTTTTTAAGAGATATTTTAGCTGGTCTTATTATAATTTGCACAAAACCTTCTGACTTTTTTTGAAGTTCAAATTAAGACTAATCAACACCCTTTAGCTCTTGACAGATTTCATTAAGACTTAAGGAATTGAAAATCTTTGTACTAAACCTTAATACCAGGATTATTATTAGCTACTACATCCTAATAAAACATAAATCATTAATCATTTAAGCTAAATTTAAAATCTAAGCTTATGTTAACTAATTTTTTGGTTTTTATAGATTTTAAGATAAATTAAGCTATAGCAAAATCTATTTTATAAAAAACTAACACAGATGATTAAACACACTTATTAAGCTATAATGGAAGTAAATAAGCACTAATAAGCTAACATATTAAGCAATTAAACAGATCTAAACTACTAAGCAATATTTAAGCTAAAATTAAAGGATAAGGATGTAAAAGGAAAACTTACTTGAAGCTTCAGCTAAACAAAAGCTATTAGGCTCTTTAGAGCTTATCTACTAGCTCTGGCTTATTTATAATAAGCCAGTAATAGTCCATGAGAGCTCTTCCAAAGCTAGCTCTCCTTCCATAGCTTATTTGTCCACAAGTTAAGGTAATTTAAGCTGGTTTATTAGATACAAGTATGATTAAGGCTGAGTTAAGCTCAATCATAAGCTTAAAGACTTATGAGAGCTCTTGAGCTTATTGTGAGCTTGTAAGAGCTTATGAGGAAGAGTAAAAGAAAATTAAGTTTAATTGAAAACTTTGAGACAGATTGTTTAAAGACAAAACATGAATTCCATTAACTAAAAACGTGATTACATGATTTAAAAAAGAGATTACAAGGAATTTTATAACTTAAAGATATTAACGCTAAATAACGAAAATCAAGCTAGAACGCTAAAAGCTACTAAATTACAAAATTCATGGTAAGTGAGTGTGATATGTGCAAGCTATTAATAGCTTTTGTTGAAGCTTCTCAGAACTCCTTGGAGTGCTTCCCACGCCTCTATTTCTAATCAACCCGTACAATCTTCAAATGATTGGCAAATCATTATTAGCCGTTAGATCACTAGGTAGCTCACACGGATTGCCAGTGTGGCAATCCGTGATTGAGACACCTTGTGTTTCTTTTAGGCATAATTTAATGTAAAAAAATGAGTCCCCTTGTGCTTCTTTGCCATAGCCACGAGTGATCCTTGCTTGAGTGACTAATGAGGAGCCTTGGAATGTTGTTTTTGACCCTGCCATCTTGTAAATGAGCCTCTGAATTGTCCATTTTGACCTTTGATTGAGACTTGCCCCTTGATTTGACTGCTTAGTGAAATGGGGAAGACACATGAACTGTAAAAGGGTGTGGCGCCTTTTTTATAACTAAATCGGGGTAATTTGTTTTAAACTTTGGAAAATGGCACATTTGGTCCTTGTCTTTGTTTATAAAAGGTTGTAGTGTAAAACAATTTTAAGAAAATGGCAGAAAAGGTCCTTGTGGTTTTATAAAAGGGGTGTTGGGCTAAGGATTTGGGCTTTGGATCCTTGTTGATTTGAAACATTTTGAGGTTGTAGTGTAAAACAATTTTAAGAAAATGGCAGAAAAGGTCCTTGTTGATTTGAAACATTTTGAGGTTTTTGTCCTTTTATGGTTGACTGAGGTTTGACCAGGGTTGACTTAGGTTTGACAGGGTTGACTTTTTGACTTTGGCTTTCGGCTCTTGCACGCTCTTCCGTTCTTGTGTCCGTGTTTACTTGTTTTGATGGGTTTTATTGTGATTTCTATAAAATATCCGACCTGCAACTACAAACCACAAACCAAGATATTTTTTGCCATTTGTTACTGTGTTTTGGGGTTTAATTGGGTTATTTTAGGTATTAAAAGGATTGTGTATTTTACACCTTATCAAAAAATTCCCAACCTAATCGATTGCGACGTCCTCAGCAATATCACATGCCTTATAACAAAATTATCTTGAAAAACCTTCCCCAAGCTAAACCTTTGAAAAGTAGCAATGATTTTGTTGAGAGAAGTTAAAAGTTAAAGGATATAAAACACCGATTTCCATTTTCAAAACTTTTTTCTTTTTTGTCTGTTTTTTTTTATAATTAACTACCTAACTACAAACTTATTTGTGTTGTCATAATGTATGTTTTTTCATTAATCATTGGTAACTTTAAGGAATTTAGAACAAAAATCACTTGAAGTATCTTAACATGATAACTTCATCATCCCTGATTTTTCACTTTTCCCATGCTAGCTTAAAAACAAGATCATTAGTTAATTACAATTCTATGACTCTAACACTACTCATAAATCTAATTGTGTACCTACTTTTGTTCTCCCGCAAATCTCTACTTATGTATCTCAAGATTTTTTACTTAAGTCATATACCCGAAAGCTCTTTTAAGACTTTTATTTCGATACTATTAATTCTAAAATAAAGAGTAACATTATCTTGTAGAACGCCAATAATTAGCTCCGAGTCCTTTTCAAAAGGATCAAATGTCATCAAGATTTAAATGTCCACATCGAGGCAAACAAATTGGGCCTTTTATCCTAGGCTACTTAGCAAAGCCACCATTCATTGTCATATACCCTACAGGCTCTTTAAGACATTGCAAATGGACCAATTACATTTGCACCATATACCCTTAGGCTCTTTAAGGTTCAAAATAAGACAAAAAATTATGCAACATTATTAAAACCTTAGTCCTTTAGAAGGCTACAACATCGGCCACGCTCGCCGATAATATGTAGCAAAACATATTTGACATCTCCGTAAGACTTTCCTCGACCTTTAAGAAGGCAGTAACATCGGTTGTGAGCCGGCAAGAGTACAACAAAGCTTTTATCAGTCTTGGATTATTATTGAATTCTACGTATCCCTATACCCTTAAGGCTTTTAAGGAAAATAGAAAATATTCATTAACGTTGATTACATACATAGTGATTCCATATTAAGTATTCCTGTTGATTGTAATCATCTTAATCACAAGGATACTAAAGAAAAACTTCTATTAACTAATTATTAAACCAAAAAAAAAACGAACTCAAACTTATTTATTATAATTTTATAATATATAAGGTTTGAAGAAGAGCTTTATGGGAGAAAAAAGTGTCAAAATTAACAATTATGAGCTTGAAAGAAATACACAACTATTCTACGTGTAATGTACATGTTTATAAATATCTCTATCATTTCTTGTTTCTTCGCAAAAGAAATTTGCAAACTAATTAGCCTATATATAAATCTACTCTGCATATTTAAAATCTACTTGAGATTAGAACAATGCTTCTATTTACTAACAATTCTCGTCTTGCGTGTTTATAGTTACATGAGACTTAGCACAAACTAGTCATCATTAATTGTTAAAGGAAGAAAGCTAGAAACTCTCACACGTTCGATCGGTTGTCAAATATTACTTCTATTCTTCCACGGCGGGAAAACCTAATTCGTAGTCTTAAATAACAATTTTTATTTTTTTTTAATTTTTTTTTATAAATTTTTATATTTCTTTTTTATGACAAATAAGATCTTAAAAAATTTAAAATTTTTGCTAATTATTTGGGGAAAATGAGTAGTGAGAACAAAACAATAAGCAGGGTTGTAACATCTAATCGATTAGGATTCCCTCCCCGATACTAAAATGGAAACTTGTCCTCAATGTTTAAATAGTCGGGGTTCTACGTATAAATCTAGTCCGTTTATGGAATTATGACCAAAGATAAACATGAATCGATAAGATGAAAGGATATTGGATTTCCACCAAAACTGTAATTTCACTCAAAGGTTGAGAAGCTCGAGGGAATACGGGGACTACAACACACGACACGAAGAGGCGTCAAAAGTTGTTGGGATCAATCCTGCCATAAAACAACAAACATCAAACAACAAAAGAAGAACGGTAGAAGGATAGCCATCATGACACATCACAACTCAAATTAGAATAGAAAGAAAATTGGATAAGCATAGGGTGAACTCCCTTGTTGAAGCTGGCTTGTTTTTTGGTTCACGAAGTCAACAAGCTCGACACGCTCGACTCGCGCACGCTGAAATTTATTTCTTCCTTAGGGAGAGTTGTGGAGTATTGGACTTACCTTGGTGTATGTACCCTCGAATGTAATGTTTCACGACGGTGACCATTTACTTTGAAATTCGGGCTTCAGGTTGAGATAATTCAACTGTTCCAATGTAGAGGAGAATACTTGCAGTGATAGCGAATGGCCCCGACTCCAACGAGTTTAAGCTTTCGGAAGTAGTATCTTTGACACAGGGGAGTTGAAAGAGTAAAACTTGAACCCAACATTTGAAAGATTCGATTCTTGATCTTTGAGTCAGTGAAAGTTTCTTCGTCCTCTCTCCCTTGTAAATTAAGGATTCTCATAAGTCTTGATCTGAAGCTCCATTAAGCTCATTTAGTTGCAGCTTCCGCATGATCACCCGGCAGTTTTAGATTCGAAAATGTTACGTGTTTTTTATAAGAGCCCAATAGCTTTGTGTTCCAATAAGATAGACTGGTAAATGACAAGCCTTTCCATAATCGAGCTGATAGGGTGTGGACTCCGATTGGTGTTTTGAAAACGGTTCGGACATGCTACAAAGATCGTTAGTTGTCAGGACCAGAGGCACAGGTTTTCTCCCTACCCGTTACCTTTCATGAATATGCTATAAGACCATGGTTTGACACTTCAACTGCGTCAACTCGTTGGCAGGGTGGTAAGCAGGTAGTAAAGATTGTAACTCCATATTTGACATCACTATTGCAATTGATCATTACACAAAAGTGGGTCCCACAATCGCTAATTATAGCTCTCGGTGTTCCAAATCGGGCAAAAAGAGACTTTAAATTTTCACAACTTACCACAGGAGCATGTTTGTGGGGAGCGCCCCTATTGCATTACAACCATTCAAAGATAAGCGCGAATGCTACAAGACCTATACTTTATTCCCTTTGGATGACGGAAAAGGTCCCATAAAATCAATACCCCATATGTCGAAGATTTCACAAACTTGGATAGCGTTTTGAGGCATTTCATCACGTTGAGAAATTTTGCCTTGTCGTTGGCACGTATTCAATGATTTGATATTCGATGATGAGCATCTCGATTTTAGTGGGCTAAAAGAAACCTTCATCAAAATACTTTTCGAGCGGGAGATTGGCAATATGATGGCAACCAGGTGGGTCCTTCATGACAAGCTTGATGGATTTCAAGAGCTTCCGTGTCCATGTACACCATACCGAATGATTTGATTCGCACATATAACGTAAAAGGTAGGCATCATCACAGAAAATATTGTTTCTATCATCTTTGAAAAATTTCCTCTTTCTGTTGAGTTAACATTCCTTTTTATGATAATATTGCCCCGCATGATAGTTGGCTCAAATATCGGGACGCAAACCATGGGGGTAAATTCCGTTTGATATAACTCAAGGAGTTTATTAAGAAATTGTCGTTATTGTCTTTGTTTTCTCAAAACATCCTTGTGAGTGATTCTCGAGTCTTGACAAATGATCGGCGGCTAGAATTTTTCCTTCCTTAATTGTCCATGAATAGTGATATCGAAACTACTTGTTAAAAGTAAACCCATCGATAGCACCTTGGCTTGGCATCTTGTTTTGTTCTTTGAGTATTTCAAAGCGGAGTTGTCGGGTTATAAACAATGCTTTTTGATAGACTCAGATAATGGCGATAACTTTCAAAAGCATTTACACTACTGGCAAGCTTCACCTTCTCTGTTGATTAGTTCGTAACTGAATTTTGAGCTCTCGGTCATCGTGTACTAGCATATTGAATGGCTTTGAAAATGCTTTGTCTTACGTTGTCCAAGACAGCACCAATTCGCAAATCGCTTGCATCACACATTTAATTCAAAAGGTAGGTTCCAATCAGGAAAACCTAGATCGGGAGCTCTGGTCAGCTTCTTTTAAGGGTTTCGAAAGAATTGATACAATCTTGAGAAAATACAAAGGTGTGTCTTGTTTCGAGAGAAGGATGGGTTATTGTCTAGAAAACTTGGACAAAGGCTTGAATGATAACGACGGGTTATATCCCGCTATGACCTAAAAAAACCTTTAACTCCTTTGACAGTAGTTGGGCATGAGGGGAGTTTAGGCTAATCACGTCAAATTTTTGCATCTCTCGAGTCTACATCATTACGGACTTAGATATCTTAATGACTAATATCAATACTTTCTTTACATATTTATGTCATTTTTCCAATTAAGGACAAGATTTGTTGTCTTCACATCTTTTTACATTCGCGTTCAAGATTAGAAGACATGAATAAAAACTATCACCAAAACGAAACAATCATCCATAAACACCTACATAGTCTTTTCAATCATGTCGTGAAATATCGCCATCTACAACGTTGAAGGTTCTCAAGAGCATTACATTATCCAATTGGCATTGCGACGATAAGCAAAGTACCGTATGGGCCTCACGTAAAAAGTCATTTTTTATTTTTTCGTTGAATCTGAGGATCTATTGGTAAATCTGAAAATATCACGAAAAAACATCTAAGAAATATAGAATTCATTGACGGCTAAACGTTCTAGCATTTGATCCATGAATGGAGAGGAAAATGATCTTTACGAGGCGATTCGTTAAGGTTTACTATAATCGATACATACTACTCCATCCACGGTAACTTAGAACGTGTCGGAATTAATTCATTCTGATTCATTTGACAACGACAGTCATTCCTCCTTTTTTAGAACACAATGGTATTGGACTAACCTCGGGCTTCTAGTGTTTTGTCCGGAGGAGCGGGTATGTCACATTCCAGGCATCAAGAAGGTTTAATATCACCTCCTTCTTAAAGACTTCATGTTTATTTTCGGGTTTCACCGTCTCTTGACTTTGCACGAGGGTTTACAATCGTTCTTCCATAAAATCTATGAGTACAAATAACGAAGGTCGATACCCTTGATATCAGTTATTTTCCAAGCAATGGCATGTTTATGAGATTTAAGAACATTAATGAGAGCTTCTTTTTGATAGTTTTTTAAACTTTTGCTATAATAATGGGTAACTTATCATTTTCTTCTAAATAAGCATATTCTAAGTGATGAGGTTAGTCCTTTTAATTCCAACTCCGGACGTCTCTTCAATTGAGATTTGGCCTCCGATAACTTCACTATACTTAGGTAATAGAGGATGTGAAAACGGGTCATATTTAACAATTGTTTCAAGCACATAAATGTCTTTCCTCCGGATCTCAATCATAATGATCACTTTCAAAGAGATTATATGTCCATAAAAGATAAGCATCGATTTTTCAAAAGTAAATTCGAAGTAAATAATCTCGGGACGTCGACAGTGGGATTGCCACTTGAAAAAAACATCCATAGGATATCCTAAAACAATTTCAGGAATCCATACTCCTCACAAAATTTTCATCAATGATGTCAACTCGTGTTTATCGATTTGTCATTCGTAGAGGAATATTTCATGGTTTGGTCTAAATTGAAAGTGACGGCTTCGTTGTCAATACGGAGGGTGATTTCTCCTTCGTAAACGTTTCAATTAGGTAACAGAATACGGTTTTCAAAATGACCTTTTTAAGGATAAGAGGTACTCGGGGACCAGATTTCGAGAATCGACAACTACAAAATCGGCGAGAAAGTGTAATTTTTTTTCCACTTAATTAGACGTCTGGCTAAACCACTTAGGTTAGTTATGGATTCGGTCCTGCTAATCTAAGTTTTTCGAAGTCGGTGAACGTTGGCACGAAGTTTTTGTCCAAATCGCAAAGGGGCATTAGAGTTATGCTGTGCACCAAAGATCAGGCATGGTCGTAGCATATCTCCATTCCCGGGAATTCACAAGGAATAAGAAATTTACCCGGATCTCCTAGATTTTCGGGAAGCTTTTTAAGGAGCATCGCTGAGCAATTCTCGTTCAATGGAATTTTCACTAATTCGAGCAACTTTTCTTTATTCATTAACAAATCCCTAATCGTAGGAGCAAATCTTGGCATTAAAACAATAGCATATGCAAAACTTATATCAAATAAACGAAAATATTGATACATTTGAAAGAAAACCTTTTTTCTTTTTGTGTAGGAAGCATTAGTTCTCGTTCTTTTTGATTGTCTCATCTTGAAGGGTAAGGATATATCTTTCCTTAGGTACGTCTTCAGTACTCTTCGGGTTCCCCGGTATCGGAGCTCGCGATTATTGGTAATAGTCTTTCGGAACTCTCGCGGTTTACCGGATTGGTTTTAGGGTATAACCGAGAAGTTGGGATTTTGAAGCAAGGTACTCATTGGAATCAATTTATTGCTCTCCTTGTAAAATCCGTTATTTCTCGGTCTATCGTTAACTACCTTTTTCGGGAGAAGTTTAGTTTGGATTTCGTGGGTCCCTTGTAAGCTCCACCACTTCGGGTAGTGATTGCTTTCATCTCGCCTTTGGTTAGGAATGTATTACTCTGGAAGTGTACCCGATGGTGCAGACTTGGGCATTGAAATGAACTAACTTAATCATGTTTTGAAGATTATCCCCGGACAACGTGTTTTGAGAAGCATTACTTTTTGACTCATCATACTGTGTGTTGATTCTTCATGGGTGTATTTATGAAATCTCGTTCTTTAATCTCTCCTTCATCGAAGAGTGATATGGTATTGCAAATTCCTATGTATTGATCATTGATTCTTGTAAATTCGGAAACAATCATTTGAAAAATCGTTCATTTGATTATTAGGCACTTGAAACGGTTGTTTAATGAAAACCCTTGGTTTTGTAAATTCAAAGCATGATTAACTTGACCCTTGAAATCTTGATTTTGAAAGTGTTCCCTCGATGAAATTTTTCCCTTGACCTTGATTGTTTATAATTCTCCATTTTGACCTTGATTTTGCACAGGAGCAAACCTGGTGGTGAATTTGATTACTTAACTCGATTTTGGTGAGCTTGTTGATTAAAGTTCCGTTGGTTATAACAAAACGTTTTGATTTATATCGGTAGACCAGGACGCAATTAATACCATGCCATGAGCTCCACCACAAGTAACACAATTTTTTCGCTCATTAACGCCTCTACACCGGTTTGCGGGAGGGACAACAACTTTTGTAGAAACAATATCGGACTAAGGTCTCGAAAGTTGATCCGCAAGTTTATCAAAAAAAAAAAAAAATTTTTTTTCCGTTTCATCCGTTTTTGCTAAATATTCCCAAGAATTAACCCTAGAACGCATTTGTTTTTATGTTTCGCGAATAACGCACTTTTGACTGTTTTCAATTACTATTCTAAAGGCTTCCCTAGTAGTACTGTACTTGAACAAATTAACACCGCCGCGGGCATTGTTAGGAGTATTGGTCATTCTTGGTTAAAAGACATATATAAAAGGTATCAGAACATTGAGTTAACTCCGAAAAATCACGTGGTTGAGAGGAAAGTTCTAGCAGTACCCTTCAAAACGGTATCCACACGCTTCACTAAAAGATTCATCGAAATTCTTGTGAAAAAACGTAGAAATTTTTGTTCAGAGCTAGGTGCTAGTGGGTTTGTCGAAAGCGGGGTGGAAAAAAACTTATCTGCGCGCGTTAACGAGAACTTGGTCACGATGATCGTCATCAGCTTAAAATTGAAATCGGATGGTTCTTCTCATACTCCAAGTTTTTTAGCGGCTCCCGCGAGCGAATAAGGATAAAATCATAAAGCTAATCACATCATTAGGCACATTGTCCTAAAACGTAAGTCGAAAGTAATCCTTTTGAAAACCTATGTATATGAGCATGAGGAGGGATTTTATTTTCTAAACCTATGAAATGGTTTGCTTGAACAATTAAAGACAACAATTAGGTTTTGATCTCAAATGATCGACATGATATAGGGTAATACAATAGCTTCTCCGTAACCACTCGGTGGGTTGCACTGGAATAATGTCCTCACCTTAGTTCGATACGCCATCGCAACTATGGTTTGTCGGGAGGAATTGGTTTTCTAAATTACCAAGGTTCAAAAACAAAGCGGAAAGGGTTTGTTGTTGTTGACGACGGTTACGTTTTATCGAGTTGTGTGCGAATTGTGCGCATGCACTTAAAAAGAGAAAATCATGAAAGGAAAAAAAGAAAAACATTTTACACTAATTTTTTTTGGATTTTATAAATTTTTCTATCACCAACAAATTCTTTTTAACGGTTACACGAAGAATACATTAACTCAAATGTTATCAACTACTTCTCGGTTTAGTCTCCATTAATCAAACTTGATTTTTAAGGTGAGCCCGGATTTCGTAGTACGAGGGGAACAAAGGGAATGTGTTAATATCTTTGGTTACGATTTGGAACTTTTTTATGTGCACCGGAACTTATTTATGATAATACCTCAATTGAAGGAATTATATGTTGGTTTGTTCTTTATACACAACTTTGTCGAATTTTTAGATTTATTTCTGGTAAGGACAATTTTTTGATATTTTTTTGTGTTTTTTTATATGATAGCTATACTAAATAGATAAGAAAAGGAAAATATTTTTTTACTTTTTATATTTTATGATTATATTGTTTTTGGATTTCGGAAATTTTTTAACAAAAATGAAACTTTCCGAGGGACGAAAGGCACTCTTCACAATCTTATCAACAAACACAAAACGATGAGGATTTCAGGTTAACTCAAATCCCTCAGCAGCGGCAGGCGCCCAAAAAATTTGATTCGTTAGATAAAATATAATATTATACTGTTAATTTGTATTTATACACAAGAGCAATTAAGAAAATTCCCTAAGGAAAATTCACTCTTAAAATATATATATAATATATTATATACGTATGTTTTCCGGAAAGTATGATTTCCCGGGTCGTTTTCCCAACGATTTGAGAAATTGAAACCTCGCTTGATATTGGATACTGATTTTGAATGGTGTTACTCGAAGACTGATTGGGTTTTCTTTTAAATACCTAATTAAAAGAGAAGCAATTAAAAACAATTAAAGCACTTTAACAATTTAAATCGAGAAACAAATAAAATGATGGCCATGTAAGGACAAGTGTAAACTAAATTTAACTCCTAAAAATGTAAACTAATTTAAAACCTAGATAGGTGACATAAAGAAATTTTAGGAGGGAGAAAAAATATTTTTTTTGATTATTTTTTGAATTGTTTTATGAATTTAAAAAAAACTTTTGGGAAATTTTTTAAAAAAAATTCTTTTTAATTTAAAAAAAAAAATTTTCCCTTAAAAAAAATAGCTCAATTAAGTACTAAAAAATTAGAAAAAAGTGAGTTGTTAAACTCAGGAAAAGTCAAAATAACATAAAACTCAGAAAAAACTATTCTTTAACTTTTTTTGAAGAATTTTAAAAATCTCTATTTTTAACATTAATAAAATAAAAGCTCAAAAATGAAAATTCAAATATATAAGGTGTAATAATGATTTCACTGAACTGTAGAAGAACCTAAAACTTATTTTTATAAACTTAAAACTATTTCTTTTTATTTTTTCTGAAAATTATTCTATTCTTATGTATTTTTCTCTATGATTTTAACTTTCGAAAAATCCTAAAAAAAATAAAATATTAACGGAAAAAATATGTGTAAAATTCAGGAAAAAATCTATTATGCAACAAAGATCAAAGGAAAAATAAAAGAAAACTAACAGCTTAACAAATAATCCGGGAAAAAACTATAATAAGCTACGGCTTATTATAAAAGGCTTAAAAGAAAAATGAGTATAAGAGTTCAATGGAATGGTATGATGACAGATGAGCTAATGAAGCATATTGGTAAGAAATGGTTGTTGAGAGGGAGGTCGTGGGTTCGAGGCAGGCAAACCCCCTTTTTGCACTTTTTTTTATTTTCCACTTTTTGCAAAAAACTTAAATTATTGAGACTTAAGAAAACTAGATTTTAAAACAACTTTAAAAACAAACTTTTTGTCTGTATTGAAAAATAAGCTATGAACAGCTTAAATTTAAGACTGTGTACAGGAACTAAGGGTTTTAGCTTAAAAAAAACTTAGATGACACTTAACAGCTTGCAAAAGCTTTTAATATAAGTCATTTTCATAATAAAAGACGTGTCTAGAAAGCTACTGATGTGCTTTAACCTAAAAATGATAAGCTATCTTATTAGTAATATTAAAAGCTAAACTAAAATTTGATGATTGAAGTAGCTACACTCTTGACTATGACTCAAAGAGCTAGAAATTTAAACAAGCTAAAAGGCTTGATAAGCTGAGACATAAGCTACCCTTTTGAAAACTTAACTAATGATACTTAAACTATAAGACTCAATCATAAAAACCTAATTTATATGCTAGTAATCAAAATCTTATTCATTAAGCTAATACTACTGTTTTTGGCTTTTTGGCTAATCAATAACTTTTTAAAGCTAAATGCACCTAGGTAATTAAGCTAGAAATTGAATTAATTTGGCCTTAATTTAACTTAAGCTATATCTAATCTATATTTGACTTGAATCTAAGGACCTAAATATTAAAATTACTAGTTAAAATGGAATAAAAATGACGAGACCAGTAGTAAGACTACTTTAGTTACTACTGGTGCACTTGTCAATAATGCAAGAAACAAATGTGCAGGTATCCTAGAGGGGTTAAACCTGTACTAAACACTCTTGTTGAGTGTGTTCAAACACAAAACAAGCAAGAACCAAGCCTTAGATGGCTTGGTTCAAAAATTTGCACAAGTGAAAACTATGAAAATTCCCCTAGTGCAGAAACACTAAAATAAGCTCAAACGCTTTTAATTTTTAAACACTAACCTGTAAAAAATCTCGTTTATTATAGTTTTTAAGAGATACTAAAGCTGACTCAAATAATTTGCACAAGTCATTTTGACTTTTTGATGTCAAACTAGGTTAATCCAAACACCCCTTTAGCTCTTGACAGATTTCATTAAGACTTAAGAATTTGAAATCTATTGAACTAAACCTTAATACCAGATTATTATTAGCTTATACGCATTCACTAATAAACATAAATCAATTTAATCATTTAAGTCTAAATTTAAATTAAGCTTATGCTAACTAATTTTTTGGTTTTTTATAGATTTTTAAGACAAATTAAAATGTATAGCAAGATCTATTTTATAAAAAACTATACACAGTATGATTAAAACACACTTATTAGCAGAATCGGAAGTAAATAGATGTGATAGTAGATAAGCTAACAAATTAAGCAATTAAACAGATCTCCACTATAAGCAATATTTAAGCTAAAAATTAAGGATAAGGATGTAAAAGGAAAACTGAATGAAGCTTTAGCTAAACGCAAAAAGCTTATTAGGCTCTTTAGAGCCTTATTCTACTAGACTCTGGGTATATTTTTATAATAAGCCCGTATATAGTCCTTGAGAGGCTTCTCTCCATAGCTTTATTTGTCCACACGTTAAGGTTATTTAAGTGGTTTAAATTAGTACAAGTATGATTAAGGTTGAGTTAAGCTCAATCATAAGCTTAAAGACTTATGAGAGCTCTTGAGCTTATTATGAGCTTGTAAGAGCTTATGAGGAAGTGTATAAAAGATAAAATTAAGTTTAATTGAAATCTTTTAGAAAGAATTGTTTAAGACTCAAAATCTTTAATTCCATTAACTAAATAACGTGATTACATGATTTTGTGAATGTAATAAAAGAATTTAAAAATAAATTATTTAAGCTAAAAACGTAATTCTAAGCTAAAACTAAAATGATTACTAAATAAAACTCATCGGTGGTGTGAGTGATATGAGAGTTATTTTTATAGCCTATTGGTATGAAGCTTCTAGGATCCTTGAGTGCTTGTCCACGCCTCTTCTAATACCTAACCCGTACAATCCCTTCATATGTTTGGCATAATCATTATTAGCTGTTAGTTCACTAGGTGTACAACGGATGCAAGCTGAGTTGTGGCAATCCGTGATTGAGACACCTTGTGTTTCTTTTAGGCATAATTTAGTGTAAAAAATGAGTCCCCTTGTGCTTCTTTGCCATAGCCACGAGTGATCCTTGCTTGAGTGACTAATTAGGAGCCTTGGAATGTCGTTTTTGACCCTGCCATCTTGTAAATGAGCCTCTGAATTATCCATTTTGACCTTTGATTGAGACTTGCCCCTTGATTTGACTGCTTGGTGAAATGGGGAAGACACATGAACAGTAAAAGGAGACTTTTGAGTCGCCTTTTTTAAAGACTAGAATCGGTAGGGTATATAGGTAATCTTGTTTTAAAAAACTTTGGAAAATGGCACATTTGGTCCTTGTCTTTGTTTATAAAAGGTTGTAGTGTAAAACAATTTTAAGAAAATGGCAGAAAAGGTCTTTGTGGTTTTATAAAAGGGGTGTTGGGCTAGGGATTTGGGCTTTGGATCCGGGTATGGCCCATTTAGGCTTAGGGACCATTTGTGTAACTTTCTGAAATTTAGAGGGTTGATTTGAAACATTTTGAGGTTTTTGTCCTTTTATGGTTGACTGAGGTTTGACCAGGGTTGACTTTTTGACTTTGGCTTCCGGCTCTTGCACGCTCTTCCGTTCTTGTGTCCGTGTTTGCTTGTTTTTGATGGTTTTCTTGTGATTTCTGAAATATCCGTACCTGCACACATACAAACACAAACCAAGCATATTTTTGCCATTTTTCACTATGTTTTGGGTTTAATTGGGTTATTTTAGGTATTAATGGATATGTGTATTTTACACTTATCAGGTATCCAATCGTGGCTTGAATCGAAATCCGTGAATGGACCTTCGTAGGCGAGAACACGTGGACCTCTTGGGCTCGGTAAAATTATGACGGACTCGCATCTTTGGTACTTCTGTTAAGCTTCGACAAACCAACACCAGTCGGAGTGTACACCCCATACAAGCTCGTGTTCAGAAAGGAATGTATCTACAATCGTAGCTCTGAGACAATTAGGCCTATTGGGCCTTGAAGGCATGCAAACTTTTGACCTTGAGACCGAGGGTGATCACCGTATAGTTAAATCAATGAAACTAAATGACTTCGTGATCTAGCCTACGAGAAAACTCTTTGATCTATAAGAGAAAACAATGAGGATCCATGGACTCCAAGATCAAAAACCGGCGTTTTTCAACGTCGGTGATCAAAGTCTTCATACGTTTTGCTCCAGATTGAAGAGTTTATCGTGGCAATGTTATAATCCGTTGGTCCGGACCATTCACCATTACCAAATGTCTTTCCATATATAAATACGGCAACGTCAAGTATCTCAAAAACTCACAGGCCAACTTCACGGTGAACGGTCATCGAAATATTATGCACTACTTTGGAGGGGACGTACCACAATTGGTTGTCCCGGATCTCCAAACCTTCCCCATGGACAAATGAATTCGGGGATTGGGTCAAGCTTAGTGACCCTAAACAAGCGCTTCGTGGGAGGCAACCCATGTTATCAGTAGTAACATTATATAGCTAATGAATAAGTTTTTTTTTACGTGAGGAGGTGACGGCCTCTTTCTTTCTTGTTTTACTTGTTTTTTGTGGTTTATTGTCCTGATGGTCCCGGATTTTGAAGGCTCTTGTGTCACGGTTTTGTCCTATCGATCCATACGAGCTTCACATCTCTCAGCTTCATTTAGGAATCCATATCAAATCTGTATCGAATAAACACGTTTCATTTATTTAACTCATACTTAACAAACGGCTTAGGATTTCCGTAGAGACCCTTCTTAAAACATTAAGGACAATGTTTAGTTCAAGTATGTGGGGGATCTATCGATTTGATTGTGCCTGCAGTCGTTGTTTGCTTATGATGTTTATATTTGCTTATTTTTTAAAACATTAAGCATACTTAATCATTGCTTATTTCTGCTTATATTTGCTTATTTATGTTTGCTTATGATGTTTAGTGCTTATTATGCTTGTTTTGTAGTTTAGAAATCATTTGATTGAGTTTTCTTACAATTTGTCTTAAATAGCTTATTTATTGCTTAAAAACTGTCTTAAATAGCTTATTTAGTTGCATAATATATTTTAGCTTATTCTAGTGCTTAATTCTTGTTGAAATATGCTTAATATTGTTTATTATGCTTATTAGATATCTGGTCTTAAGGGTTTGTTCATAAAAAATTTAAGTTTTCAAGTAGAAAATGGGTGTCTGGTTTAACTGTTTTCATGGGTTAAAATGGGTCAAAATTGCATTTTAACACTTGAGTCAGTTTAGTTTAGCTTAAATTAGTCCAAAAAATCATTTTGTTTAAGTTTTTAAGTAGTAAATCTCATTTTTAAGGTTTTAAGAAATTGTGGTTTGAATTTGAAAGCTTATAGCTAATTTTATTTGCTTGTTTGATTAGGACTTTGAATCTTGTTGTTTTGTGATGCTTTTGTGTTTATGAATATGTTAAATCAGGTTAGAATCAAAGTCAAATAGGCATGCATTGTTATTTTTCATTTTGCCAAAACTGTCAAAATTATCTAAGTATTGAAATTTTTTGAGAAATTGCTTTTTCAATTGCTTATTGTGGCTTATCCTGAATTTCAAACTCTCTTTTGATTGGTTATATAAGCTCTTTGAGGTCAAATCTCAATCTGTTTGTAGGTTATAAGTTCATAAGGTTCTGTTTGTTTGCTTATTTTTAAGCTCAAAAGTGGTGATTTGTTAAGATTGCAAAAGTTTAAGGAAATTTGTCAAAGTGTTGAATCTGTGTGAGATAGCTTTTTCATGAAGCTTTTTAAGTTCTTATTTGAATTTCAAACTGCGTTTTCATTGTTGCTTATTGTAGCTTTTTGTCCATTCTTTTTGGTGGTGTAAGCCACTAAGCCATAAGGATCTGTTTCCTAGCTTAAAAATAAGCTAGAAAATAGTTTTTCGGCTGTTTGGTTAACACTTTGGCCAAAAAGATAATTTGCTTATTTAGGCTTATTAGCTTATTGCATTTACTTATTCTAGGTTAGTATAGCTTATTATGTCAGTTTAAATCCCCTTTAGCTTATTTTCCTTTAGTTTAGAGCTTATTTAAACTTATTTGCTTTGTAGCTTAAAATTCCTTAAGTTTTATAGCCTTTTAAGTAATTTGCCATTCTAGCTTATTTTTGTTGCTTACTTTAGTTCAAATGTGCTTATTAGGTGTAGTTAAGTTCCTGTCTTAGCTTATTTTGAGTTTGCTTAGCTTATTTAGTGCTTAAAAGCCGAAACAGTTAGCAAAAAAGGCTTAGTGTTAAGAAAGGCTTATTCTGTCCCTTTTCCAGCTTAATTTCGTGCTTATTTATGGTTTATAAAAAAAGTTGTTTTGTAAAAGTTATTTATTTTTAAGTTTTCTAAAAAGTTGTAAAAAAAGAAATGAAAAAAAAACATTTGGGATTAGGGGAAGCCCTAGGTGAGCAAGGCTCGAACCCGGGACCTCTACCCTATTCACCAAACGTTTTACACACAACACTCACTACCACTAGTGCCCTTGGGTCTTTTCTGTTTATCTTTGCATTATCTATATACTTATACACGTTTTGACTACTTTTTGTTATAAGCTATTCGAAGCTTATTTTGAGCTTTTTAGGGCTTATTTGTTAAGCTGGCTTAACCAGCTTATTTTTCCTAGAATCTTTACAACTTTTAGGACTTTCCTGCAATTTTTCATATTTTTACAACTTTATTTGTTATATTTATTCATTTTTCAAAGAGTAAAATTTTAGAAAATCATTTAAAAATAGTTTAATTAATCAGAAAAATACAAAAAAATAGTTTTTAGATTTAGAATAAATAGTTTTAGGTTTACAAAGTTTAAAATCATTTTTATCATTTTTAAATTTTAAATTTCATTTTTAGCTTTTTAATTTAAATTTAGAAATTAGTTTTTAATTATAAAAAAGTAGTGAAAAAATATTTTTCTGAGTTTTTATCACATTTTAGACTTTTCTAAAGTAGAAAATCATTTTCTGGAATTTTTAGGTATTAATTTGTCATTTTCTAGAATTTTGATTGATTAAATAGGTTTTTAATTCATAAAAAATTATAAAGAAGTCAAAAAATATAAATCTTTTTTAGAAAATTTTCTTTTGTCATTTTAGAGGTTTAGAAACTAAATTTGCATTTTTAGGGTTAATATTTGCCTTAGTTAGTTTTTAGTCGCGTTTTTAGGATTCCCGTTTTGCGTTTTTAGTTAAAATAGTTTTGCCTTAATTGTTTTTAAGTGTTTGCATTATTTTTCCCATAGTTTTAGAAAACTAATCATAATCTTGTTCCATTCAAGCATCGATTATCAAAACGACTCTCGACTTTCAGTTGCATTCCTCGTTGGGGATAACGACTCGGGAATCATAGTTCCGGTTTACTACAATAGAGATTTTTGATTCTTATCTTTATATTTATATATTTATAAGTATTTTATATTTTTGTTTATATATATATATATATATATATATATAAAAGGGTAAGCAAAAATTGATCAATTACCTTAAAAAGAAGAGAAATCTTCTTGTTTTGAGCAAAATTATTCAACTTTTTCAAAAAAAATATAGATTTTCAAAATCTTTCGAAAGTTTGCTCACCAAAATGGCTTGTTATTAAATTTCAGATAACAACCCGGTTTTCAAATAAAAGAAAAGTGTACGTTTCAGTACGCTTTATCTTTAAAAGAATAGAAATCTTCTTTGTCCCGAACAATTTTTTATCAACATCTTTTCAAAAAGTGTGCTTGGGACATACGACTTCTAAGTAAATGTCAGCTTAGAACTCGTTCTTCAAATAAAGTAAAGTGTACATATCTGTGCATTTTATCCTAAACAACGGAGAACTTTCACTTCTCGATTGAGTTTAGCTCAAGTCAATTATTATGAAAATTTGAACACATTTTTCAAGATTTTATCAAAATGATTTTTCAAAATCTTTCAAAAATTGTGTGTTTCAAAACTCCCTTGTGACTGATATTTTCAAAAATTGAATCATTTCTTATATAGGGATCAAATTTTTTTAGAGGAGTTTTTAAAAAATACAAAATGCCTTTAATGTAGTTGATTCTCATTAAAGAATTCCAAATCAGAAAACCTTCCATCTTCCCCCCAATGGACCATACAAATCCTTATTAATTATTTGATAGTCTCCAAAATTTATGTATCCAAAACATTCAGTGGATTCAAATGTGGTTATTTAATGATAAACTAAGGCATCTTAACTCTATCCCTCAATATAATTGCGGTAGCATACAAAATGAAGTGTTTAATTATTGAGGGGGAGTATAAAAGAAAATATTTTGAACAAATGAATAATAATCGATTTAAAAGTAGTTGTTGACAAGTGTGTTTATATCGATAAACGAGCAAATGGTGAAGATTGTGTCCAGTTACGACCGTTTCCTGAAATTAACAGGATGAGGAGTGAGCAATCTATTGACCATACATTTTAGATATCAACATACTTTGACGCAACTAGGTTTTCACATTTATTTAGAACATTCAAAAAGGTTCCAAATCATAATCATGCTATATCCGTTTTCTCCCATGTGTTTTCAAAATCTCATATAGCTATTTTAATCTATTGATATCAAAAATATCATATGGTATGCTATTTTTGAGGGGGAGAAAATTAGATTAAAATGTGATCAAGAAAGATAAATGCTTAAGTGTGTGGAATAACAAGTGATCTAAAAGGACGCATAAGTGGCAAACAAACTCTTTCTTCATGTGCAAACTCATTTTGATATCAAAGCACAGTTGTAGGGGGAGTAATTTCTCAAAAGTGAAACTTTCAAAAGTTAAATGTTTTAGATTTATATCAAAAAACTTTGATTGATTTTCTAATGGTTTTATCGGTTTCGTTCTTAAATTACCATCAACCAACTACCTCAAAATGGATTCAAAGAAGAAGAATAAGGTGGTAAGGTTAGGTATTATCCATGCATCAAAAAGAAAACGGAGGGGGGGGGGAATATACCAGGGAAAATTCTATAGATATAATATAAGTCCTTAGGTATGATGATAGTTGAATGTGAATGGGAATAATGTCAACTAAGCATGAGCTATCATCGGAACAATCACAACATGATGATAGTAATGACGTTTTTCCCTTTTGGGGACATTGAAGGGGTGGAGATAAATGAAAAAGAATGATGTGCAAAGGGTGAAAATAAAGAAGCCCTCCATAAACATTAGGCAGAAACCGGGTCAATACATAATCTATTGAATATCACAAAGATGATATTTGGCATTGAAGAAAGACACCATGGACCCAGTGATGTAATGCACAACCCTTCCCAGCCACTCAAGATGCTCTCAAAAGAATCTTGTTTCATTGTCACGGAGATTAAATGCATAATCTATTGACATCTCACTCCGAGATTGTTGGTATTTGAAAAAAGGTAGGCAGTCTGCTCTAGCCTCGAATCACAGAAAGAAATAAAAGCAACCTTATTGAGGTCTAGAGCCAAATGAGATCAAATCATAAATCTCAAATAGGACATAAATTACATTATGTTTTAAAACATCTAAAATATAAAAAGTACAAGGTGTCATATATGTCTATGTGACAGTTGCATGTCTTAGTGACATTGAAGGGAACATTTAAAATGAAACTTAAACTTAGTATTTACAAATGATTGATGGAAATCTAACTGTGTGCTAACATCAAGCCAACGCTGAACGTAGGTCACTAATTTGAAAATGATTGTTTAATGATTCAATTAGTGTTAACTAGTAATCTAAGTGATCTAGTAGTTATCGTGTTCTCTCGGAATTTGTTTTTGAAAAACACAAACAACATTTCCTTGATTTATTCAAGTGAAGTGTTGAATTACCAAGGTTACTTATGATGTCACAATATTAATGAGGGGAGATTGTTGGAATTAAAGATAGTAGTTAACTCTCATGCTTAGACCGCACTTCACACATGACTTCACTATCAAATATTCAGGCATAACAAGATTATGATTATGTTTGATGGTCATCAAATATAATCAGGGGGAAGAGAAGTGTTCTAGCTGAATATTTCGATAAAGCACAACAATTAGGGGGAATAAATGTGTACATCCGGTACTTAAATGTCTTTGGTGTATACTACATAGTGCAACAACTGGGGGGAAGAAATGTGTACATCCGACACTTAATTGACTTTTGGTGTATACAACATTCGGGACTTAATTGACTTGGAGGTTATAGTTTCTATCTTCTATGAGTTGTTTGTGTGAAGTATGTGCATACAAATGGTTGTTCGTTTAGGGGGAAGCAGCTGAACTGATTGTAGTCATGTGGTATGAACTGGGGGAAGTCAACTCAGGAAGATACATTTACATCAACAACATCTCTACCTTTCAGAAGCATGAACACCGTCATATTCATTCCTTCGTATCTCATATTCAAAGTTCAAAGATACACTTCCGTAACTCTGATAAATCAAAGAACTTCCTCAAAACATCAAAATTGTTGATCAAGACAAAAGTTCTACATGAGGAAGATTATAAGCTATCAAGAAAGTATGAGTATGTTGGTCAAAATCTTCAAAAGATAAATCAAGATGGATTCACGGTAAAGAATGATGATATGGTAAGATCTCAAAGCAAAGACAAAAAGGAAAATGGAAAGATCAAGATCAAGATCTCTAAAGCATGATTGGAACAAGACCACTATTACACAACAAGACTTAAGACAAACGAGCTTTAAAGATAAAAGATCAAGGTCACAAGAGAGATCTCAATGATCATCCTTTAGGGGGAGATTGTTACGAATAAGAAAATGATGATCATTAATGCAATCAAATAGAGATCTCAATGATCGCCCCTTGGGGGAAGATTGTTAGGAATGATAAAAGTGACGATCTTATTGAGATAAAAGTCTTGTAATAAATAGAGAAATAATATTGTGTAATAGGTTATGTGATAGGCTCGTGACTTAAATAAAGTCACGAGACCTGTCAAATAGCAAAAAGCTAAGAAACAAGAGCTCCTTGCCCTTCTTTGTAATTGGGTATAAATACACCTCTACCACCTTATTTGTGAGGTGAGTCTTCTAAGTGTCCTCTAATCTGATTCTAATCATTTTCTCTAATCCTCCTCCTCCCTCTTTCTCTCTCTACTTTCTATACTTCTCTAATCTTTCTCTCTCTAGTATAAACACACACACTACACCTAAACACACACTCTATTGCTTATTGATCCGAAATTCAAGACCTAACA
>BQNB010042338.1:25931-46189 GCA_026074375.1 Tanacetum coccineum | reverse complement strand
AAAGGAAATAAGAAACTTACCAAAGCCTTAGCTAAACAAAGGCAAATCAATGCTCAAATGAGTTGTCTACAAGCTCTAGCTTGTCAATGATAAGCTAGTAAAAGTCCCATAAGCTATTCCAATATAAGCTTATCATCCAAAAGCTCAATATCCATTAAGCAAGGGTATTTGTCTGATTTTAAAGGTTTAAATAGATCAAATGTTTATTATTAGCTCAATTTGAGCTTAGAGACTCAAAGAGCTTATGAAAAACTTATGAAACAGTAGCAACAACATTTGAGAGTAAAGAGCTTATGACAGATTATTAAAATAGAACTTATGATTTTATTAACTAGAAAACTGATTACAATATGTTGAAACTAAGATTACAATAAACTTTTAAAATCTGAATTAAAACTACATAAGCTAATTTATGAAAATTACAATTTAACTAGAAATTTTGAAAAGCTAAAAACTAGATATCCGTGTGTGTGAATGTGACAAGCTATTTATAGCCCTGAGGAGATGCGTCTAGGCCTTGGAGTTTGTTAGACGATCCCATAAATCCCTTCCCTTCATTCTTCTTAATCATTGGCTCTCTAATCTTGGCCCTTGGATCATTAAGTGAGCACATGGATTGCCAGTGTGGCAATCCGTGATTTGACCCTCTTGTGCTTCTTTTGTACGTACTTTAGTACAAAAATCTAGCCCTTGGTGTGTTTTCTTCATCCGTGTTTCATTCTCCTTGTGGTTTTCCACCAATGGGAGCGTTTGGAGACGTATAGCTTTGCCATATCATTGCTTGCCACTTAAATTAACTAGCTACGTAGCCAATTTGCATTTACCCTTTGTTTTGACACAGGAGGTTAAACGAAGGAGATGGTGAACAGTGGTAACTTCTTTTCCCGCGTGAAAACTTGTACAAAAGGATGTTTGACTTTTCTTTTTGACCCGGGTTAAAAATCGTTTTGGGCTTTTGGTTATAACAAAGTATTGGGCCGTGGGGTTGTGGGCTCGGGCTTGGTGTTGTTATAAGGGTTAACGGGTGTTAACTCTTTATAAATTAAAGAGTTAACACCGTTAGGGTTTAGGGACCATTTTTGCAATTTGGTTTTCTTTGAGGGACTGATTTGAGAAATTTGGGATTTTTGGGATTTTTGTCTTTATATGGAGTTGACTTTGGTTGACCAAGGGTTGACTTTTGTTGACCTTTGATAGCATTCTCCCGGCTCTTGTATTCTCTTTTCCGTTCCCGTGTCCGAGTTTGTCCGGTTTTGACCGTTCTCTTGTGATTTTTGCAATTTGGTTTTCTTTGAGGGACTGATTTGAGAAATTTGGGATTTTTGGGATTTTTGTCTTTATATGGTGTTGACATTGGTTGAACAAGGGTTGACTCTTGTTGACCTTTAATAGCATTCTCCTGGCTCTTTATGTGCTCTTCCGTTCCCGTGTCCGTGTTTGTCCTGTTTTGACCGTTCTCTTGTGATTTTTGCAATATCCGTACCTACACAATCACAAAGACAAAACAAGCAATCTACAAGCATTTTAAACACAATTTTGTCTTTTATGGGCCTATTTTGATATAAAAAGGATATGTGTTTTCACACATATCAATCCCTCAATTCTTTTCCTCAATATACACTCTATCTGTTTATAACACACAATCACACACAAAATAAACCTAATTCTATACTACAATACTAATACTAATTGATTACTAGAGTCAGATCAGTAGGGATCCTAATTAAGGATATTCCCCTTACCCGCTCCACTTCATTCCTCAATACAATGCTACCTTTAACACATTCCTCCTCTATAACATCCTCATTTTCCTCAATTTCTTTTGCTGCATTAAAAAGTTCTTTTTTTGTCTTTATAGTACCTTTTCATGTCTTTATTCCATCCATTCATTCCCACATTGTTATCACCATTATTCTTACTCATAAATTCATCCACAATCTTCCTTTGCTCTGTGTTTGGTATTAACTCCTCCTCATTGATCAAAGTGTTTCAACAAGGTAAATCTGTTTGACCCTAGCATTCCTTTCCTAATACTATTATCCACACTGGCAAACCCCTCCTGATGTTTATTATCCTTTTCCTTTGTCTTCCTACTCCCTTCACTAGCCTGCTCATTACTAGTGTTTATTTCATTATCCTCAACATCAATTTCTTCCTTATCATCTAATCCTTTACCTTTCCTTTCCTACTCCTTTCTTCTTCTATATTCAAATCTATTATTTGCTTGCCATTTATTAGTTACTCTATTATTTCTTCTTTTGTCATTTTGCCCATTTTGGATATTTGGTCTCCTATTCATATTAAAACCTTCCCTTCCATATTTCCTATTTTGGCATTTGCTTTTGAAATCATTTTCATTGTCTTCACAGAGCCATCAACAAATCACATTGTTACTCTTATTCTTACAAAACCTATCTGTAAAGGTCCAAAAACTTTGCAATGAGAACAGATGCATGGAATCCAGAGTATACCACATCCACAATCTTCCTAGTTCCTTCAGTAATACAATTGCTTTTATACATGATTTCAATTTTTGTCTTTGATTCCCTTTTTAGCAATCAATTTGCTACAACACACGAACGTCAATACAATAAATCATCTAAGCAAAGCCAATTCAACCTATTCTAGTAGACACAAATCTTACCGTAAACATCATCATTATAACGTAGTTTTCCATCACTAACTGCGAAGGCACTTATCCCCTTTAACACTCCAAGGCCTCCATTTGGAACATTCCACATTTTTACCCATACTGGTATCTTCTTATGTCCAGCTTTATCCGGCACATATCAATACTACCATTTTGCACCACACAAGCTTGTTTGTTTACCATTCATGGACCATTTTTTTTTATCACCTCTTTTCTCCCTTCCTCATCCTGAAACCTTGAAGTAAAACATATGCCATTTTTTAAATGACATCTTTAAGCCCAAACCTATTCCACATTCTGCCTAATGGATACCTAGCTTCATAAATCCCATACTACAACCAATAACTTGTCCACAAACTGTAAGGTTCCATTTGACTTCCTAATTCAATTATTTCATCATCAAATATCACAATACTATCCCCATTGTCACTAACTTCAATAGGAACATGTTGCAGCTTATTATTTACCATGTTTGAATTCACAATATCAACTAAACTTTTCCTAGAACTTTTGAATCTATTATTAGTGTCATTTGATCTACTTTTTTGACTGCTAACATTTACCTTTTTCACCACTTCCTCATCATCATCATTCACTTCTACTCCATGCACATTATTACTACTATCATAACCTTCATTCACTACCTATACACAATCATCACTTTGAGCACTGCCCTTCGTAGTCCCTTTGTCCCTCAATTCCTTCATTCATGTTTTCAACCATGCCATTGATTGGGGAAAGTGGACATCATTCAAATCTTCCACAAAACCATCATTACTCTTTGCTTTCCCCACTCCATCACTCATTATTTCATCCCCTACCCTTCCACTGTCAGAATTATAATCCCCATTATCCTTTTTATCATGACTATTATTACTCAAATTCTTATTACTATTCCTACTATTTTTGATGCATTTTACTTTATTTTTCATCTTCCCAGTGTTAATACTATGTACAAAATCCTCCAAATTTTAAGGAATTTTTAGATTCCTTTTAGTCCTCATTATCCAATTAGGGTTACACGATAAATTGGGGAAACTCAGTTACGATTGTATAAATTCAATTAAACCCTAAAAAACACACAAAAAAGTATCCAAAACTGCCTACAAAATTCTCAGAATCACCATTCACAGTTCTAAGAACCAACTCAAATTTGGAGCCAAAATTCAATTTCAACTTTTTTACAAAAACTCTTTAAAATTGGGGAAAATGATATCGTTGAGTGCGTCTCGATAAGTTGATTCTAAATATGTAATCGGATTAGAGAGATGTTACGTGTTTCGAGAGATTATAAGCTTTTTATCATATTTTTAATGGTTGAAAATGACAGGAAAAGTGGTTAGGGGTAGAAAGATGAGAGAGAATTTTTTTAACCAACCTCTGTGGAGAGAATTTGATATCTTGACCATCTTACCTGGTTGTGTTTATGAAGGTAGAATTGCTGGTACTTGTGATGCTAAGTCTAGTAGTGTTAAACACACTCAACTTATTAGATTAATGCAGTTCTTAATGGATCTAAATGATGTTTATGAACCTATTAGGAGTACTATCTTGTCTAAAGATCCTCTACTTAATGTAAAGGATGCCTTCTATGTTGTGTCCAGAGAAGAATCCCGTAGGGGACTTCATCCTGGTGGTTCTATAACTAATAAGTCTCAACCTGCTACTTTTGTTGTTAAGACCAATAATAACACAAACAATTTTAATAGGAGGGTCAACACTAATAACAACAACATTTCTAATAGAGGACCTAATCCTAATCTGCTTTGTAAGAATTATGGGCTTATTGGTCATACTATGGATAGATGTTATGAGCTTATTGGTTACCCTGCTGGTTTTAAAAGAAATCTTAATCTGTCTAAACAATCTGGGAACAATAACAATAAAAGGTTTAATAGAAATAGTGAAGTCAATCATTCTGTTCCCAGTACTTTTGGTTCTCTCTCTTCTTCTTTCACTAATGAACAAATGATGAAACTTCTCAATCTTATAAATGAGAACCCCCCCATCTGCAAATATGTCAGGTATAAAACCTAATTTCTTTAGTAATAATATGTCTTTCAAGTTGCCTAATTTTTATAACAACAATGTGTTTTTCAATATGAATTCTAAAAAATTATTTTGTGCTAATTCTAAATCTGTTATGTATAATGTGACCTTGGATTGGATCATTGACTCTGATGCTAACCAACACATGACTGATTCTACCAAGGATATGTTTAACATTATAGACATATCCAGTCTTATGCTTAGTGTTTGTCATCTTAATGGTACTCTTACTAAGATAATTGCCATTGGTAATCTTAGATTAACTAGTGGTATTGTTTTGTTTGATAATCTTGTTGTTCCTAAGTATAATGTGAGTCTGTTATCTGTGAATAAGACGATTAAGGATATCAAAATTTGTTGGTTTTGATGAGCATAAATGTTATTGTTGGTGCAACATTGACTAGTTTATGTTTTAATGATGACAAATAAACATTTGCAAAACGTAAAATTAACAAATGATAGCCTAAATTCGTAAAACCGGATTTTGTTGTCATGCGTGCTAGTCACGCGTCAGCGCGTAAGCAGCGCGCCACAAGCGAACTCTGTTTTTACGGATTTACTTTTGTCGGCTTTCCTCTTACCTGACACATGTGGAAACTTCAATAAATGTATGTACATGATATTTGAGCATTTGGGAACACTCCAAATGAGGTTTAGACTTAGAGAGGGGCAAAAATGAGTCCTCCTGTTTTTCAACAAAAACGCCAACTCAAATCATTTATCAAACGCCTCTAGCCAATGCCAAAACTTCTTTCTAAACCTAGTATGATCATATTTTCAACATACCATCAAACGAAAGTATTCATTTGTCATTAATCTGGATTTATGTTGTTCCTAATTACATAACGGGTTTTACTCCCTTATTGGTCAAACTAAGTCAAAGGTCACTTTGCGTAAACGCATCCTTTCCCATTATGGGAAATGCTTACTATAGACGCAAATCACATAGCTTGTTTGTATCAAGATGATTAGTGATCAAATCTATTATTGATTAAAGTCTAAATGACTAAATGAGTTTGTGGTATTTGGAGATTAATTATGCTTTGAGTTTTATCACATCCATACCTATAAATGTTTTGTTAGGCCCATTCAGTGCCTAATTATCTTTCACTTGCATTTGAATACAAAATATCATAAGTGTTAGATAACCTTTAACAATCTAAGTCACTGAGTGAGTTACCTTCAAGATGCTCAGCCTGAGTCTTCAAGAAAGACTCTAGCATTCAGTGAGGCGGTACTCAGTGAATAAAGCCTGAGCCAAAGAATAAGGTGATGGGTTCAGTGAGTTGTGGCAATAGACTGACTAAACTCCATACGATCTCTAACAACTAGAAGACCCTAAAGACGAAAGACTAAAGAATAAGCAGGATAGTTTGAAATAGATAAGTCCAAACTCTTATCTGCCTGAAGTCAAACTATCTTGAATAGGGTATGAAGACAAGGTCAGTGTCAGCACTGACCTTAGAAAGTGTGTTTGTCCTATACTTAGAATAGAATTGTAATAGAGACAAAGTTGTACAATATATACTAGCCTATCAGCATTGGGACACACACTTATCACCCATGTGGGTATGACCCTACCTAAGTAGTATAAATAGAAAATGTCTTGTAAAGGAGTAGGTAAAGTTTATGCTTTTAAAGTTGTATCTTTCACAAATACCTACTCCTCCAATATCTACTAAGTCTTTGAGTGAGCTCAGTTGGTTAGCATAGTAGTCAGCTTTGCATAACACTTTAGGTTTATGCAAAGTTGTTAGTGAGGAGATTACACACACACACTCTTTGTTATTCAATCCTCATTATAGTTTTGCATGCAATGGGGTATAATTCTCAATAAAAAGAGTTAAACGTTGAAAAGTTATTTTTTGTGTCTTTTACTTATTGTTTATCTGTACTTACACAAAACCTTTTCAAAGAACTTAATATGTTATTTTACTTTCATGCCATGGGTTAGTGAAGCTTAACTTTGTAGTTAATATTCACGAACTAAAAGGGAATAACAAGTGGTATCAGAGCGGAAGGTTTATAAAACTTTTAACACTTAAATATGCTTAATGTTTATAAAACCTAGATCCGAAAATGGCCGCTGAAAGTACTGTACCCCAGCTAGTTGAGCCTTAAACACACCTTAATTACACCTTAACTCTAAAATCAGAGAGTAATGAGACCTTAGTAACTATAATTGGAATTTAACTAATGGAAGGAGAGCTAAAAAGGAAGGGCCTCAAGGATAACCCTGACTCGCTGGCTTATCTATGATAAGCCAGAGCTGTAGATAAGCTCTAAGAGCCTATTAAGCTTCTGTTAAGCTGAAGCCATTTGTTAGTCCCTTCTTTTTAAAATCCTTGTTCTGTCGCTGTCCTTTTTTGCTTAATTAGTTAGTTTATAATAAGTTTACTTCTTAAATGCTTATACGCTTATTTTTTTTAGCTTAATTGTGCTTTTTGTTTGTTAAGTATCTTATTACTTGTTTATTAATCTGTCTTAGTTAATAGTTTAGATCTTAGTAGTTATTCATTTTATGTCTTATAATAAAACTCAAAAACCAAAAATAGTAATCCTAAATGTTAAATCTATATTGAGCTTAACATGTTGTTAAAATTGTGATTACTTAAGTTGTTATAAGCTTATAGTAATATGGTAAATCTAGTTTTAATAAGTAGATTTTATTTTTATTAGCTTAGTTCAAAATCGTACATGATGTTAAGAGGGTGTTTTTGTGTATAGTGGAGTTTTGCTTTAAAAGTCAAAGCTACTTTAAATTTCTTATGTAGTTAGATTAGCCATATTTGATAAGATTTTTGAATAAAGATTGAATTGAAGTTTAGTTTGATCTTATGATGAATTTAGCTTACTTTAGTTAACTGTGCACCAGTGCATTTTTTCTAGTTTACTTAGCTTGTGAAAATTTAATCAAGCCTTCTAGGGCTTTGGATAGTGCTTGATGTTGTGGTTCACACACTCTAATTGAGTGTGTCAAGTGCAGTGGTTATTACTAACTAAAGTACCCTGCATCTATGTTTTTAACTCTTAAGCTAAATGCATCATCAGTAGTAACACTAGGTTACTACTGCTTACCCTTTTTTGGTTTCATTTTACTTAAGTAACTTGTAAGATAGTGTTCTTACATTCAGAAGGATTTTAGTTTTCTTATAGCTTAATACATAGTAGCTTTTATTTTGCATTTTCTTGCTTAATTTCTAGATTTAAGTTGCTGTCAAAAGTCATAAAAAACTCAAAAAGACAAAAACAGTAGAGTCGAGATTTTTAGCTTCTTAATTAGGAATTTTAGCTTATAGACGTGATTTTTAATGATTGTTTTCATTGCTTATATGTAGGGTAGCTTAGTTACAAAACTTTAGGTTATCTTATAGTCTTAGTTAAAACTTTTTAGCTATTAGTGATTTTGTAAGCCATTTGAACAATATGTAACATCCAAGAATTTTCGAGAATTATTCGTGAGGAGAGAGCGGGAGAGTTACCTTATTGTGACTTTTTTCGAGTCATGGATTGACTTTCTGGACATTTATGGTCTTTTAGTTTGGGATAGCGAGTCAAAAATCGATTGACGGGTCTACGCCAGTTATGTACTCTCTGGTTACCGGAGTTCTCTATGCTGTGGAGCGATCTGCGTATTTATCTTGTTTTGCACGGGGAGGTAACTATACATTGTCACTAATAGTGCAAGATGTCGATGTTATACTATCCTGAATGATATGCAGATTAAAACCTCTATCATGATATTAGCGCAGTCGAGGCTAAACGAATAGTTGCTACGATATTCAGCAACGATTTTACCTTTGACTTTTCGAGTCTGACTTGACTTTCTGACTTTTGGTCTTTTATTGTCACATAAAAGCGATTACCGCGTAACTGGTAATTTTTCCGAACATATTTAAAAGAGATATATGTTATTCCTAAGTTGAATTATCAAAACAAGCAGCTAAATCACATTTTCATTATTCGGACTCTAAAGCAATTTGATGTAAAATGACATTCTTGACAACTTTTTAGTTTTGACCGAGACCCGAAAACAGTCAGAAGGTGACAGAAATGCCTTTGCAAGATTTTAGAAATACAAAAATAATTAAATTATATTTAATTATCACGTTTTATTAAATAAAAATATTTAATAAAATACTTAGCATTTTAATTAAAAGCGTTTTTGAAAACGCGAATATTCGAGTTGAAATCCATTTTTTATTCTGAACAAGGCATAACCGGTCCACAAAATAAATAACGAATATTTTTATAAATGTTATAAAAATATTTATGAAACACTATCAAGTAAATACTCATTTTTATCAGAAAAATGATTTGGAAAACAATGGCGCAAGTTTCGTATTTTGAATCGTCCGATAAGTGGCTCAAACGAGTCCCGAACCGATAGTTATCAAAACTATATTAAAAATTTACAAAATGAACCCTAGACTATTGGGTATTATCATTTCATATTATAAATTTTATTATATATATAAAATTTTTATATAACATTTCATTTCCATCTCAAAAGAAACACACACATTATCTCTCCCTCTCTCTCATATATCCGGCGACCACCACCATCTCCGGCCACTATTCCGGCCACCACCGCCGCGCCGCCGCCGGAAAACTTTTCCGGCGAGTTTTCCGGCCGAACCCAAAAATTGTTCCTTGTCACCGGATCTAACCGATCCACTATACCACGCGCCTCCACCGCCACTTTCCACCACAGCCGCCACACACCACCCCACTGCCAACACCACCGCCGACACCACACCACCATCATCATCCCATCGTCATCGTCCCATCATCATCGTCCCATCAATATCACCACCTCAGCCACGCCACACCACACCACCCACGCCACCACCACAGCACCTCCAAGGGTGCGTTCGGTTTTACTGTCAACCCCTAAGTGGGTATTTGTTTTGGTGGTGTAACGGACCACCACTAAGGGTGCATTCGGTTCAGTCATTAACCCCGAATGAGGGAGCGTTCGGGTTGGGTTTCGCACCAAAGAGGGTGCGTTGGGTTTATGACAGACAAGGGGGGCTGCGTGTGGTTGGTCTCGGCACCACAAAGGGTGTTTGTTCCGGTGGCAGCCCACCGAAAGGATGTTTGTCTCGGTGATAGCTCACCCGCGAGGGGTGTTTGTTTCGGTGGTGCGACAGCAGTCACCCAAAAGGGGCGTTCGGGTTGTTTTGTTTAAAAGTAGGGTGCGTTTTATGTTGTAAAACCGCCCAGGGGTGTTTGTTTATTCGGTGGCAGAAAGCCAAAAAAAGGGGGGTGCTCGTGTTGTGGTTTAACCGAAACACTACCAAGGGGTGTTCGTTTCTGTGGCAGCCGACACCGAGGGTGCGTTTGGTCTGGGTTGAAGCCACCACGACCCACAAGGGTGCGTGGGGTGTCGGGTCAAACCACCAGCAGGTGCGTTTGTTTGTTTTCACTAATTAGGGTGCGTTGGTTAGTGGTAATAGCAAGAAAAGGGTGAAGTTTGGCTTTAATAACCATATAGGGGTGTTTGTTTATGGGTTTTGGCAGCGAGTAGGGTGCGTTTGGATTTGTTATAGTCGAATAAGGGTGCGTTTGGCTGTGACAGCCCACATAGGGCATGTTTGGTTTGATATAAATAGTTAAGGGGGCGTTTGGTTGATTAGTTAAGGGGTGTTTGGCTGTGACAACCAACGAAGGGTGCGTTTTGTTTATAGATTTAGCAGCTAGGGGGTGTGTTTGTTGGTTCGGCTGTCATTAACAGCCGGTGGATGTTTGTTTTACTAAAACTGCTATTATTTTAGAAAACCGATAAAGGGGACCAAGATTATATTTTAAAGATACATTAATTTGTATTATACGTAATCCAGCCATCGAACAAAAACTATACTTTGTACAATGAACGAAAATTTTACGCGATTCGTCGAGAACGAATATAAAGTTATAAAATATTATTTTATATTTTATAATTATCAGCTAGAAGGTAACCTAATAATTGTTGTAAAAGGCTTTACAAACATTGTTTAACATAATTGGAAATCTTAAAACGTACGACTACGTTTATACAAGAACTTTTATTTTATTAAGCGGTGATTCTAGAAAACGAGTCAAACTAATTGGTTTAATTATTTTACTCACACTTATTATATAATACTTGCAAAGCATTATATACGTCACATTAATCGTTGGATTGGTTGCCTTTGTTATATGATTCGCGGTATGATTAATTATATAAGGGTTTGTTTTTCAATATGTATATGATACGGAAAATATTACATACATTGCGTTCACTTTTCAATTTATTTATTTAACCAACCACCAAACTAGTACAACTTTAAATCTAAATCTTTTATCAACGTGTCGCATTGACGTAACCATTCATCGGGAAACCCAAATACATTATCCTAGGCTAGTGGGACTTAGCCGTTAAGATTAGTTGCAACTTCTCGATCGAGCCGCCTTCTCTTCCCGTTCGAGATTTGCATATTAGAATTGCCTATCCTGTCAATCTACTTCATCATCAAAGATTATTTCATAGCCCCACTTTTACTCATTGTTTTTGTTTTTTTATTTTGGATAAATGTTTTATATTTTTTGGGGTGAGAACATGCTTGTTTACAAATGCATTTACATGGTTGATTACAATTTGTTTACATACTTATCTATATATCTCGCGATGAGATACAATACTTGGTTTAATTGTTGAGCGTGATCACTCGCTATAACTTGGTTATGCACTCATATGTATATCTCACGGTGAGATACAATACTTGGTTACCCTTAGGAATGCGTTTTAGGGTAAGAAACATATGCATGGGTTTTTATAATTAGACGCAAGTGGGAACCCATTATCAATTAAACTGATTACGTTTTGCCTTTAAAAAAAAGTAGCGATAACCTCAATTGCCCACTATCATGAACGTAAATCACCTGGAGGGTGAGCGCGGATGTTATAAATAGATCTATTTGGGGGTGACACCTCCGTTCGGGTGACTAGCTATCACTGGACAAACGAACGTATAACATGGCAGATCAATGGATGTTCCGGGTTAGAACATCAACCCTGGGCAATGGTAGCCATTTATATGGTATTCATTTATGTCGAGCTTCAGTGTCATGGGCTTAGGAAAACGTAATGACATTTTTGTGATGTTTGCATATGATGCATTATCACGGGGGAAATCTTGCGGTCCTACACTTATACATTTTACCATAAATATTTGGAATATTTTGTGATGGTTTTGACTATCATGCATACTTTGAACAAATGTGGTCCATTCATACATACGTTTTTGTGACCATTTGGGGATTGAAATGGTCAGAGCTTTATTATACACTCTTTGATTTGACATTCATACATACAGTTTGGGGAACATACAAGGTTTGAAACGGTCATGCATACTTTACAAATATTTGATTTCTGAAAATCATACATATATTTTGGAAGGACATTTAAGGGTTTAAATGGTCATACACACTTTGGAAACCTTTGGTTTATCATTTATATTTAAACAAACCTATGAACTCACCAACTTTATGTTGACACTTTTAAGCATGTTTTTCTCAGGTGAATTAGATGCTTGGATTATCTGATGTGCATTGGAGTCTAAATTGACAAGATTTCAATACTTGGATCTACAACTGAACAAATACTCTTGTGTTGTCTTTTCAAGCTTTTCATTGTGATGCAATTATGGGACAACTATTATTTCAATTTCAGAAAATCAACGAGATTGTTTTACAAACGACACATTTAGAGGTCGTTCTCTTGTATCTAGCGCTGTGTATTATGAAGTAGCACCCCAAGTGGTATTCCGTTGCGTTGATATTTTTGGGGGTGTTACAGATTGGTATTAGAGCACTGGCTATAGAGAACTAGGTTGCATATTTTACCCTAGACTATAGTCGTTTTCACAAACATTGCATCACATCAAACATTTTCAAAGTGCATACACGCTACTTGCTTATGTGCTTACATTACGTGCTGCATTAAGTGCTTACGTGACATACATATATGTAATATATATGCTTACATTTTTTGCGTATATCACATGTTTATTTATATAAGAGTTATTTATATAAATACCAGAGCATTTCTTAAGACATTGTGAGTTGCACAATGGTCTCAATTATACCTCAAACATTGTGAGTTATACAATGGTCTCATTTATAATCTTAGACATTGGTGAGTTGCACAATGGCTCATTTCGTCTCAGACATTTTATAAATTAAACAATGGTCTCTAGGATATATTTAATCTTCATAGCTTTATACTATATTGTATTACACGGAGACCGTCATAATTTTTGTTTACATGGAATTATGTATGAATCTAAGTATTACAAGTCTTGTATGGGCGAGACTTGTAATATGAGGATTGATATGATAATTGCTATGTTAACAAAGCCGCTACAGTCTTTTACATTGTATTATGTATGAATCTAAGTACTTGCAAGTCTTGATGGGCGTGGGGGGGGGAAAAAAAGGGGGGGGGGGGCGGGACTTGTAATATGAGGATTGATATGATAATTGCTATGTTAACAAAGCCCGTCACAGTTCTGTTTACATGGGATTATGTATGAATCTAAGTATTGCAAGTCTTGTATGGGCGGGACTTGTAATAGGAAGATTGATATGATAATCGCTATGCTGATTCGTTCATAGAGATCTTACCTTATTTACTCTAACCGAGTACTCATTAACTATCTTGAACTCTATGTTGATCTCGCCTGGCAGTTTTTACTCCCAGCTTCCAAAGTTGATTTAATCACTCGGTCCCATACTCGTAAGAGAACCTGCATCGTAATGTCATCCATCAGCCCCGCCCTTGAAGGTTATGTGAGTACGCGTATTGCATCGGGAATTATTAAGTAGGATGATTTATAATTTATTTATTTGAAAGGATTAGAACGTCTCTTCAGTTAAATAAATAAATTATAAATCACCGAAACATAAGTTTATAAATTTATTATTTACATAAATTGGGACGCTTCTTTATGCAAATAATAAATTATAAATGAGTGGGCTTAATAATATCCGATATGAGACGAGTAAGAACCTAAACTCAATCATCTCCGAAATTCTTTAAAAGGTCTAGAAACACAATCATGTCTTACCACTCAGCAGAATCTTAAGGCCTCACTTGGAGCTACCTTATCTCATTCTTAAGTTATTTCTTTTGCCGTTGCTAATCCTCGCGATCACGAACTGTTCGTGGAACTAACAGACTTGTTACACACTTGAGTTAATGGAGTTGATTCGTACTCAAACTAGCGAATGAGTACCATAATCCGCCGTCTATCGCATAAGCTCTTCCGCGAGCTCCTCCCCTTTGTTAAACTTTATTCTGGGAATATTGTTTCTCGAAATGTCCTCATTCTCATCAAGCCCATCGCATTTGTGTCTAGTCTTGACGTTATTGTTCCCGCTGATTGTTGGGCTGGAGCGTCCCGACTGATACAACATTATCCAGTAGGTAACTCAACTCCCCTTACACGTAATAAACACCTATCGACGAAACTAGATAGTTTGGACTATGCATTTTCGGGCTCACTAGTAGGAAGACGTTAGGCTCGATACATCCTATTACAGAGTGTGCAAGTAACGGAGTACTTACATCCATAAGCCACGTTGATGTGAATCATCGAACCTTACAGATAGTAGAAACGAGACTCCGTCCTCGGACATTTAGAAACTTATACAAACATACTCACGCGACTACACCTTCTTCTTGAGGTTTTCACTATAATGAGACTTTCCCTATAACGCGGTTATACCAGTCATAAGATCTGTAATGATATATTTTGAGATACCCATTTTGATGGATTAAATATCCTGGACAAACCTAGCCAAAATTTTTGGTAGATTGAGAAGTGTAGAAACACCGAATTTTGCTGAATAAAGTTATCAGCGTCTTGGTTAGAACGAGTTTATTAAACTTTAAGTCTTTCCTTGGTCACACAATCGGATAACACAAATTTAATCTCGGGACAGATTTTTTCTTTAAGGGTAGGTTACAGAACAACCGAGAATTTCTGAAATTTTTGAATGACATTTAACCTTTTGACTTTTTCGAGTCTGACTTGACTTTCTGACTTTTGGTCTTTTATTGTCACATAAAAGCGATTACCGCGTAACCGGTAATTTTTCGGAACATATTTAAAAGAGATATATGTTATTCCTAAGTTGAATTATCAAAACGAGCAGCTAAATCACTTTTCATTATTCGGACTCCTAAAGCAATTGATGTCAAACGACATTCTGACAACGTTTTTAGTTTTGACCGAGACTCAAAACAGTCAGAAAGGGACAGAAATGCTCTGCAAGATTTTAGAAAACACAAAAATAATTAAATTATATTTAATTATCACGTTTTATTGAATAAAAATATTTAATAAAATACTTAAGCATTTTAATTAAAAGCGTTTTTGAAAACGCGAATATTCGAGTTGAAATCCATTTTTATTCTGAACAAGGCAATAACCGGTCCACAAAATAAATAACGAATATTTTTATAAATGTTACAAAATATTTATGAAACACTATCAAGTATTTTCTACATTTTTAACAGAAAATGATTTTGGAAAACAATGTCGCAAGTTTCGTATTTTGAATCGTCCGATAAGTGGCTCAAACGAGTCCCGAACCGATAGTTATCAAAACTATATTAAAAATTTACAAAATGAACCCTAGACTATTGGGTATTATCATTTCATATTATAAATTTTATTATATATATAAAAATTTTATACAACATTTCATTTCCATCTCAAAAGAAACACACACATTATCTCTCCCTCTCTCTCATATATCCGGCGACCACCACCATCTCCGGCCACTATTCCGGCCACCATCGCCGCCGTAAAACTTTTCCGGTGAGTTTTCCGGCCGAACCTAAAAATTGTTCCTTGTCACCGAATCTAACCGATCCACTATACCACGCGCCTCCACCGCCACTTTCCACCACAGCCGCCACACACCACCCCACTGCCAACACCACCGCCGACACCACACCACCATCATCATCCCATCGTCATCGTCCCATCATCATCGTCCCATCAATATCACCACCTCAGCCACGCCACACCACACCACCCACGCCACCACCACAGCACCTCCAAGGGTGCGTTCGGTTTTACTGTCAACCCCTAAGTGGGTATTTGTTTTGGTGGTGTAACGGACCACCACTAAGGGTGCGTTCGTTTCAGTCATTAATCCCGAATGAGGGAGCGTTCGGGTTGGGTTTCGCACCAAAGAGGGTGCGTTGGGTTTATGACAGACAAGGGAGGGCTGCGTGTGGTTGGTCTCGGCACCACAAAGGGTGTTTGTTCCGGTGGCAGCCCACCGAAAGGGTGTTTGTCTCGGTGACAGCCCACCCGCGAGGGGTGTTTGTTTCGGTGGTGCGACAGCAGTCACCCAAAAAGGGCGTTCGGGTTGTTTTGTTTAAAAATAGGGTGCGTTTGGTTATTGTGACAACAATAGGGGAGTTTGTTTCTGGTTATTAACACCAAATAGGGTGCGTTTGGCATAAGAGATCAACATAAGGGGGGCGTTTGGCTGAAACAAAAAACGTAAGGGTGTGTTTGGCTGTTGGACAGCCAAAGGGTGTGTTTGGTTTGGCAGATTTGCCAAACGGGTGCGTTTGGTTTAGCTCAAGGATCAACAAATGGATCAACAAGGGTTCGTTTGGTATATATAACCGTAACTAATAGAAATATACCAAGATTTGATATAAATATTAAAATTGGACCGATGGTTAATTGGTTAAGTAAACGTGAATCATTTATTATTTTCGGATATATTATATTAGACGCGTAACGGATTTATAATATGAAAATAATAACAATAACCAATAAAAAATGAACCCCAAACTAATTGAGACTTGACACTTTTATTTATAACTTTTAATAAAGTTATATATATAAAGATTTTATATATTTTCTTTTCATTTTCATTTTATAAACACACACAAACATATAACTCTCTCTCCCTCTCCACTTTTTTTTCCGGCGAGCTCCCGCCGCCAGCCACCACCACCGTCGCCGTCGCCGGCCACCGAAAATGTTTTTCGGTGAGATTTCCGGCAAAAACCAAAAATGGTTCTCACCAATGGATCTACCCGATCCCCCATGTCACGCGCCACCAGTCGCCACCCCGCTGTCTCCATGCCACCACCTCACCACTGCCACACCGAAACCACCACCGTCATCATCATCATCATAATATAATCACCACCACAGCCGCGCACCACCCACCCTGTCACCATCTCCATCAGCCACGCCACCATCACCACAGCCGAACCACCCACTCATCATCACCTCCACCGCGACTCAACCACCACAAGGGTGCGTTCGGGTGGGGTTCAGCAGCTAGGCTGCGTTTGTTTGTTATAAACCATCGACGAGGGTGCGTTTTGTTTTGGGTTCATAACCACTAAGGGTGCATTCGGGTTGGTTTGCAAGAAAAAGGGTGCGTGGGTTCGTGGTAGCACCATAGGGCCTGCGTTGGTTTGTATCGACAGCCAAAAGGCTGCGTTGGTCTTGTGGTTATCAACCACTAGGGCGCGTATGGTTGTCGGGTCAGACCCACGGGGTGCGTGGGGTTGCGGGTCAGACCAGGGGAGGGTGCATTTGGTTGTAAAACCACCCGAAAAGGGTGCGTTTGTTGTGGGACAACCACCACCCGAAGAGGGTGCGTCCGGTTTTGGGTTAGCACAAAAAGGGGGTGTTCGTTGGTTGTTGTTTATCACCGAGACCACCACCAAAAGGTGGTGTTCGGTCAGATCAGCCGCCGCCACAGTCGCACCATGACGGTGCCGGCTCGTGGTGGTTTGAGCTTGGTTTTTGTATCGCACCACGAGGGTGCGTTTTGGTTTGATATTTCGCACCAGGGGTGCGTTTGGTTTTGGTTTGGGCTGTTTTCAGCCATAGGGTGCGTTCGGGTTTCGTATCGCACCCACATGATTAGGGGAGTGTTTGGTTGTTGACAGCACCACGTAGGGTGCGTTTTGGCTGTGAAACAGCCGAGGGTGTCGGGTTTGGCTACGAAACGTTAACATAGCAATTAACCCAATGTGTTTGCCTAAGTAGCGATAACCCAATGTGCCCACTATTATGAACTGTAAATCACTTGGAGGGTGAGCGCGGATGTTATAAATAGATCTATTTGGGGGTGACGCCTCCGTTCGGGTGACTAGCTATCACTGGACAAACGAACGTATAAGATGGCGGATCAATGGATGTTCCGAGTTAGAACATCAACATGGGCAATGTAGGCCATTTATATGGTATTCATTTATGTCGAGCTTCAGTGTCATGGGATTAGGAAAATGTAATGACATTTTTGTGATGTTTGCATATGATGCATTATCACGGGGGAAATCTTGCAGTCTTACACTTATACATTTTACCATATATATTTGGAATATTTTATGATGGTTTTGACTATCATGCATACTTTGAACAAATATGGTCTATTCATACATACGTTTTTGTGACCATTTAGGGATTGAAATGGTCAGGCATATTTTACAACTCTTTGAATTATGACATTCATACATACAGTTTGGGGAACATACAAGGTTTGAAACGGTCATGCATACATTACAAATATTTGATTTCTGAAAATCATACATATATTTTGGAAGGACATTTAAGGGTTTAAATGGTCATACACACTTTGGAAACCTTTAGTTTATCATTTATATTTAAACAAACCTAAGAACTCACCAACTTTATGTTGACACTTTTAAGCATGTTTTTCTCAGGTGAATTAGATGCTTGGATTATCTGATGTGCATTGGAGTCTAAATTGACAAGATTTCATACTTGGATTTCTACAAATGATCAAATCTCGTTGTGTTGCTTTCAAGCTTTTCATTGTGATGCAATTATGGGACAACTATTATTTCAATTTCGAAAAATCAACGAGTTTGTTTTACAAACGACACATTTAGAGGTCGTTCTCTTGTATCTAGCGCTGTGTATTATGAAGTAGCACCCCCAAGTGGCATTCCGCTGCGTTGATATTTTTAGGGGTGTTACATAGTTCCTGAGTTTTCTACTTTAATCTTCAAATTCAGTTAGCTTTTAGAGATAATGGTTAAGTTAGCTTGTCATTTTTAGATCTTACACATCATAAGCCTTTATGAATAGCTTTTAGAATTGAATTTGAGCTCAAAATAAAGAGTGTGCAAGCTGTTAAGTGATATCAAACTTTTTAGAGCTTTAAACCTTACTTACTGTAACAGCTTGTTCTTAAGCTGTTTTAGAGCTTATTAGTGAGTTTCAGTCTAAGTTGATTTTATAAAAAGTGCTCAAAAACATTTCCTTTATAAGATCCAACTCTTAGTTTTTGCAAAAAGTGAAATATAAAAAAGAGCAAAAAGGGGTGTGTTGCCAGACTCGAACCCACGACCTCTCCCTTATAGTCCATACGTTTTACCATCATGCTACAATAGCTCATCCGTCAACCTCCCTTTCTTTTTAATCTTTATACACATTTTCCTTTTTCTAATTTTTAATAAGCCGAAGCCTAATAAGCCCTTTTCTCAGCTTATTCGATAAGCTGAGTTATTTCTTTAAATTTTCTAGTAATCTTTGTTACATTTTAGATTTTTCCTGAATTTTTCGTAATTTTCCATCAATTAGTTTATTTTTAATAGTATTTCGAAAGTTTTAATTTTTGAAAATTCATAAAAATAGAAAAAAGTTTCAGAAAATTACAAAAAAATAGTTTTTAGTTTTATAAAGATATTTTAGATTTTTCTAAGTTTAAAAATCATTTTTCTCAATTTTTAGGGCTTAATTTGCTATTTTTTTAGGATTTAATTAGATTAAATTAGTTTTTAAATCATAATAAATTCAAAAATAATAAAAAAAAATGTTTTTCTTTTTCTTAAAATTTTCTTTTGTCCTATTTTTTTAGGATTTAATTAGATTAAATTAGTTTTTAAATCATAATAAATTCAAAAATAATAAAAAAAATGTTTTTCTTTTTCTTAAAATTTTCTTTTGTCCTATTTTAGGTTTAGAAATTAAGTTTGCATTTTTAGGAGTTAATTTTAGTGTATTTCCTTAATAGTCGCGTTTTATTTTGCTCCGTTAATTAGTTGTTAATTACTTTTAATTGTTCATATTAATTGATCTTTTATTTAGTAGTATAGATACTAAACATTCTTTTTCTCTCATTCAAATCATAATCCAAACTAAAGCAAGGTTTCAATTTCACAAGTCGTTGGGGAAACGACCCGGGTGATCACACTTCCCGGTTAAATATACGTATTATATATTATATATATCTTTTAGAGTGAGTTTTTCTTAAGGGAGACTTTAAGAAAGTTCTTAATTGCTCTTTTGGAAATATTAATAGTATATTCTATAGTATATAAAACTTACAATCAGTTTTTGGCGCCGTTGCCGGGGACTTGTGTTAAAGATTCTGTTGTTTAAGTTTGTTGAGTTTGGTTTGAAGATCCTTTCGTCCTCGAAAGTTTCATTTTTGTTAAATATTTCAAAAATCGAAAAAAAACAAAAAATAGTTATCATAAAAAAAATCAAAAATATAAAAATTGTCCTTAAAAAAAATA
>BQNB010042338.1:4721-21274 GCA_026074375.1 Tanacetum coccineum | reverse complement strand
TTATCTTCTTAATCAAACTACTTACCATGATTTTCTTAATCTTCAATTTCTTTTGCCCATTATCTTGATTTGTCCCATAATTCTTGCTTATATCTTCTCCCCTTTATATACTTAGATATATCTCTTAAGTTCCAAGCTTATATCTTCCCCCTTCTTATATACGGTATATACTAAGCTTATTTCTTCTCCCCAAGTATACATATATATTTTCTCCCCTCATATTTGGCAAATACTAAGCTTACATCTTCTCCTCCTCATGATGATTATGATCCATCATGAACATCATGACCATATAAGCTCCAAAATAAGTTCTGGGTGAAAAATATTCTTTAAAGTCCATGAAATTGAAATCAAAATCAAAATCATAACATTTCTCTCTTAGAATCAAACATTCTCCCTTTATCAACAAACATACTCCCCTAAATAACAATCCATAAGCTCCCTTAAACCAACAAACTTGATCGCTATCATTCCCATGAAGGGTGAAAGGTAACTTTTGTCGTTATAAGATTCGTTGAAGATGTCATGCTTGTGAAAGGTAGAGATGTTGTTGTTGTATGTTGTATAAGATGAATGGAGAATTATCAAAGTAAAATAACGCTCGATTATCAAGATTCAGGGGGGTTCAAACGCCTCCACCACCATCATTAGGTTACATATTCCAATTCTCATCTATTCACGCAATATTTAATCTGGGATGATAAGATTGCGGGAAATTTGATCTTAAAAATCAAATATGCATTGTTGATCCCAAATCCTAGATCGATTCCCTTACCTGTAAGAGTATGTTACCTTGATAAATCAAATAAAACAATAGTAGAACTCTGTGTGTTATATCAAAGAGTTTGCGGAATCTACTCTATAAATCTAGGAAGATATATCAAGAAAAAGTGAATATGAATGAATAAAACGACTGTAACAAAACGCTTCAATATTATGAATGATAATAATACGACGTATCTATGTAGTGTACTGGGTTAAAACTTGAAGTTACAAGACTCTGTAAATCTCATGGATCTGTATATGTGTATATGTGAAGAAGAGGATGTTATTGAGATATCTCAACTAATGCCCTAGAGCCTCCTTTTATAGATAGGGAGTCCCAAGTTCGGCTTACAGTATATTCTAAGATATTTAATCTTTTCCTAAATATAAAAGTAATCTTTCTTAATAATTTCATGTATATCTTTGTTCAAAAATACTCAACACTTATTTCACACGTATCTTGTTTCTCCACACAATCTTTATCTCTTTAACGCGTCTTTATCTTCTTGTCAGTAGAAAGTCTTCAAACAGTCGTAGTCTTTCCACCAGCAGCACTAATAAACATAAGTAGTAGTAATATTAGTACTAACAGTACTAATATATACTAACAGTAGTAACGTGTACTAGCAATCTTAACTTTTACTACTAACAGTACTAAACTACTAGCTTATATTTTAGTCTTTAATAATGAGCAGTCTTAACTTCCACTAACAGCAGTAACTTTATTCTATCAGTACTAAACTATACTAAAAGTAGTAACTAGCAGTGGTAACATTATACTACCAGTACTAACCACTTAGCATAATTTCCATTATGTACCTGAGCAACAGTAACTTCTAAGAATCCATGAAGTCTTTTAAGACCCAACAATCCTCCCCTAAACTTGATGTTCATCTTCTGAATCTTCAAGTTTCTTCTTTAAAAGTCTTCATCATACTTCAGGATGATGCATTTCAAACCTTTCATTTCCTTTTCGTTTGCAATTACCATAAGCTTTAGCAGTTGATAACATATCTCATTTGATGATCAGTTTGAAGTTTCTTATTGAGCATATTGGTGATGGTAATCTGGGGTTACGGGGGTATATTCTTTCAACCAAATAAATGTGAAGTTATACAATATCTTACAAAGTGAACTCTAGATGAATCAATCAACTTTAAGTAGTAACCCTATATCATTTGCAATATTCTCCATACATCACGTTTTATGTCTGGTCAAAATTTAACTCTCACATATCCATACAATACTCTTTCAAAATTCTATCTTTAAGGCCTAACTGTATCCCCATGCTTTCCCTTCACTATCCTCCAAGAGCTTATAAGTCTTCCTCTATCTATTCATTGTAGCCATCCTTATCATGAAAGAGTGTCTGTAGAACTTTCCCATCTGCTTTCTTATCAATCATATCTTTTCTAGTGTACTAACATCCCCCTCTTTATGAAGTTTATATAATCAATAATCACTTGGCAATTTGGTAGCAAGTGGTATAGCCTAATTGATATATCTTCATCTTTTTTTATTTACCAAAAGCCATAATTACGCACAAACTCTCTCCTCTTATTCACTTCTCTGACTCTTTTTCTTCCTCTACTTTTTGTTTCTTTGAGGATTCTTCCTGCTGTTCTTTCACTGCCCTTTTTCTTCCAAGCATCTTCTTTCTGCTACCTTTAGCTGTTTCCTCTCTACCTTCTTCCTTCTTTTCTTTGTTTTCCTTGCAAGCTTTTGCTCTTCTAATAATTCAGCATCTAGTTTAGCTTGAATATCTCTTGCAATTTGTTCATCAAGAGCAATTTGATCTTTTCTCTTCAAAGGAACTTCAGGTTCAATCATAATACCTTTTCCTTTATCTTTAGAACTTGAAGGTTTTATCTCTTGTGGAACTCTGAACTCACTTGGCTCCTGAACAACCACCCCTTTATCCTTGGGTCTTGTAGTTGTTGTTGTTGTATCAGCAGTAGTAACAACTTTAGGCTTAGCTGCTTTAATCTGTATAAGTGTCTGAGCCAAAGTGATTTCCTCATTTGTTGTAGGAACAGCACTATCATCATCAGCAGTAGTAACTGCTTCACCAGCAGTACTATCATCAAGCTTCTTAGTACTCTGTTCATCTTTCCCATCAACCTTAGCTTCCACAGGCATCTCAACATCATCCAAAACTCTAGTATCAAATATCAAGTCATCATCTTGTCTTTCTTGAGTTTCATCAAAATAAGGAACACATCTAACTATCATCATCAATATCTTACAAGAACTCCTCCCTTGTTTGGATGCATCTTCAGGAACACCCAAATCTTCTCTGATCTGCAGAGGACTCAACTCTCCTAGACATACTACTTTCCTGTGTCTTTTCAACCTGTAGGTCTTGTATTTTATATACCTTTATAACCTCTGGATCCTCTTCTAAAGCATCAATCTCCTTAGCTTGAGCATCCTTTGCTTTTTGTAAATCAAGAACCTGTGTTTGCAATTTGGTACATAAAACCATCAAATCTGTTAGTTTCATGTTATCCTCACCACTAGGTTATGGATTACTAGAAGGTGTTGGTAAACTTTCCTCATGCTCTGCCTCATCTTGAGGAACCTCTGCCTCATTGTCTTTGACACCTTATTAGATAGTTTGTCCTTCTTAGGTGGGAAGATGAAGCATGGTTGATCAAATATATGGGTATTGGAGTTGAAATCAGTTAGATTTATCTAAATCCTCACCATTTCTTAACAAGTTGAACATCATGGTATCAATAAAGTGTATTCCCCAGAGAAATCCTTTCTGCCCTCTCTTTATATTTGTAACACTTCTTTGGTGAACGGGATTTACAAAAATCTTTTTGTGTATTGACATATTACCCAATTGTTGATTAATGAAACTTGGGAGAAAAACGGGATACAAACAAGAATTTGACTCACCTCCATCCAAGTGTTTCATATTGCATCAAAAGATATATTTAGATAGATTGAACTTCTGAATTAGTTGCCAAGCATATAAATAACGAAAGCCACTAGAACTACTGAACTCATTCCATTGCAGTTGTATTTAGCACTTAAGCATTGAAGTCAATAGTATGAATGAAATCCTTCCACTTGAGGAGAGAAAAAGGCCTTAAAAAAAGTAAGGCTTTTAGAAGGCTTTTCATTTACCCCATACGCGCCAATGATTTTAGATAGTAGTAGTTGGAGTACAATCTATTACCTTCTGCATCATTCAAGTGAAGATCTCTCCTAATGATTGACTCCGTAACAATAACCCTCTTCTTTTCAACTAGGGCTTGTAAGTGTCGCACTCTATTAACTGTCTGTACCTGCAGTGCCAAAAATTGTTTCAATGCAAGATCGTGTAGGTCATCGGATTGACTGTTAAAGAATATGAAATAGAACTTGCCTACAAGAAAATCAATTATCTTTGCTTAACCATACTTTCTTTGGGTTTTCCTAAGAACGCCGACACATTGTGAGTTTCAGTAAACTTAAGGTTGTCATAATGATGAAACTCGATGAGCAAAGATGAAATTGAATTATGTTTTTGGTTAGAGAGTGTTGAATAAGTTAAATAGTAGAAAGAAGTAAATGAACACCCTTAATCAAATTATTTATAGAATCACCTACTCAACAGCAGGAAAACTTGAACTGGCAGCAATTAACATATGCTTACAGCAGAAACCTAATTAGGGACTTAGTAGTTATAATTTAAGCCTAACATCATTTAACTTAGCTTAGCAGTAGGCATTAAGTTCAAACTGAGCAGCATTAAAGATTTACACAGTAATCATTCATTGTTCATTCCAATAAGCAGTTTTCACCATTAAATTTGATTCACTACATACTATCTTTCTTTTTTATGCTCACAAACATATCTCATTTCTTTCTTGCTCAATAATCACTCATTTCTGTTTTATGGGCAACATCTCTCTTTTATGTTTTTAAGCTTACAAAATTCTATTATTTCTTTTGGATTCACTAAGGACACTCTTTCGTTTTTATATGACCTTGTGTACAAAAATTTTTGTCATTCCAATGAGTTCTACTGTCCTCAATATTCCAGTGTGTAACCTATTGAGAGAGGTGGATCACTGGATGTTATAGGATGTAATCTCAAAAATAGTTTTGGCATTCCATCCCCCTATATGTTCTGCTCTGGGACCACTACCTGAATTAATTCCCTAAGGGTTTATTCATTAGTGTTTTTGCCATCGGATTTGGGTCTTATTTGATGTTACCACTTATGTACATGCTCTTGCTTCTAAGCTAGAAGCCGAGTGATTGTAGTGGCAGCCCTTTTCCATTCTGTCACCCAACTCTTTAGGACAGCTCATCAAACAACCTTTGTCAGGGTTGACACTAGGATGAGGTATCTTGGATGTCCCGACCTCTTGTGAATATACCTAGATGTGTTTTAAGCCCTTTTGAACTTACTGATGATAATAAAACATATCCTTTCATCCATGCTTGTTGGTTTGTAGAATAAGGAACCTCCCCTAAAACAATGCTCAATTTTTAAGATTTGAAAACAATTGCATCTTTGATCGCCCATCTCCTTTCTTAACAGCAATTATCATTTTCCTGACAGTCAGTTAATTCAATGCCTAGCAGCTTATTAATGGTAGTCGAACAATATTAACTTATCTTTAATAATATTCCAACAACAGCTTTATTCATCACAAGGCACCTAGAAAAGGTACTGATAAGACATGTTGGGAATTCATGAGGATCCATATTTATGCATAACTCATGAATAAAAGTTAAACTCTATGAACGAAGACCATTATCTATCTTCAAAAAGGTGAAGCATTCAACAAATTGTATTCAACATGCTTTACCTGCAAATGTTAGTTCATAGCCAAAGATACAAATTCCAAACCATTTTCTTCTTAACAACATTAAACTTAACTAACTGATTTAACAAAACAGTCTTAAGTATTACTAAACAAGTTTTATTATACTTAGCAGTATTAATTAAGAAAACTAACAGTATTAATCTTTTACAAAACTTTTACAAAAACATAAAGAGATATAGACAGTTAAGGATTCAGCATTCCAATACTTGAGACCAAGTATTGAAATCTGCCTGCATTAATACTCTTTTGTAATAAAGAAGATCTGTGCAAATTTAAATTATATGAATTTTATACTCACTTGTATTAACTTTTTAGTGTTGCATCTCTTATAAAATGGTTGCCTAATCTCTATGTGTTTTGTTTTAGAATGTTGAACATGATCTTTCAATAATGCAGATAAGTAATGTTATTGTCATTATTAATGACAATGTTAATGAAAATTGTAACCATTATCCAACAATTTGGTTGTGAATCCAGTGTGATTATCTACAGACAACTTTGCGCAGCAACATATTCAGCTTCTGTTATGAAGTTGCAACACAGTTTGCTTATTAACAGCTTCAAGATATCAACCTGTTTCCCAAAAACTGACATCCTCCAGTTGTAGATTTCCTATCAAGAGTTGCTCAGCATAGTCACTGTCAGATAGCAAACCAGTTCAAACTGGAGAATCCTAGAATACAAAGGCCTTAAAAAGTTTGGTTTGCTTTCAAAATATCTAAAAATCCTCTTTTTGCTAAGGAGTCGTTGTTTGGGAGTAAACTTGAAATCTAGTACATGCACATTACTGCATATCATGATATCTGGGTCTAGATGCAGTGAGATACATCAAAGAACCGATCATAGATCTATAGAGATGCTCTTATAAACCATCATCAGCATCTCCATCCTTGACCAAAGGTTTTTCCAAATCAACAGGAGTTGAAGCAGGACTTCACATCAGAGTAGTTGAACTTCTTCAAAATTTTAGCTACATATTTCCGTCCTGACTAATAAATATCCACTCTTACTTGGGTGTTGTACTTGTAAACCCTAGAAAGAAAAGAAGAATAGTTCAACCCATATAACTCATTTGAAATTTATCTTTCAATTAGCTTATCAAAAAACCATACATAACTCCTTGTTTGTTGAGCCAAAAATAATATCATCAACATAGACTTTGACAAGCAAAATATCTCCTTTTTGCTTCTTGATAAATAATGTCTGATCTATTTGCCCTATATACCCATGCTCAACAAATAGTTAGCCAAGTTTCATACAATGATTTTGGTGCTTGATTGATGATCCCATAAGTGCCTTGACCACCTCTATAACCTTATTGTTTGTGGTGGTTATGGTCAAGGATCTTTTAAATCCTGAGGGTTGAGTCACATAGACTTCTTCCTCATGGTTCATATAAGAAAACATCTTTACATCATTTGATATACGCAAAAAACCCATAAAATGACGCATAGGCCAGGATACAATATTATTGCTCTCAATTCTTGCCTACATGTGCAAACATTCTTCATAATCAATGCCTCTCTTGTCTATGACCCTTGTGCAATTATCCTTGCCTTTATTTCTAATATAATTACCCTTTATCTTTCTTGATTCTGAAGACCCATTTGTTTCAAATGCCTTCTTTCATATTTAGGGAGATCCAACAAATCCATACTTGTTGAAGTTTGAATTGCAGGAAAGTTTCTTTCTGCATTGCTTCCTCCCTAGATGAATCAAGATAGAGCTTACAATGCTTGTTGGACTTAAATCTGTGATAGAAAACAAGCATATAAACAAGTATTTAGGGTATCATGTGTTTTTTTCTCATACACATCATTGAGAAACCCTTGTTCAGAAGTAGGTTTTAACATTCTTCTTGTCTGAACAGTTGACTGCACTTTACCAATCACATTGTCAATTGGATGATCTTTATGAGTTCTCGTATTGGGAGTGGTTGGAATAATATAGGAATTTGTAATGTTCCCCAAATCAACTTCTGGTTCTTCTTCAGTGATGTCTTCTTCATTTGGACTAGCAGTACTAACTGATGGACCAACAACATTAAGTTCAAGACTACCAGTATTAAGATCAAGACTGGCAGTATTAACTTGTTGCCAACGCAAATACATCTTTAAAACTGCTATCAACTGAAAACCTTTCTTGTTCAGCATTCTCATTATTTAGACCATCTTCATCCTGCTTTTGAGTATCATCAGCAATTTTTGGTTTACCATTTTCAACATTCTCTGTAGGTGAATCAAAGTATGAAGGATCTTTCCAAATTGGCATCACAATACACTCTTGACTGTTAACTTCTGATGTACCTGCAGAGATATTAGAGACTGTACCTGCACTTACTGGTACATAGTTCATAGATTGGGTTAGAGAATCAATATCAAACAGCCATTTTGGACCAGTCCCTTCTATCATAGGCTTATTCTCTAAAAACCCAATATGCAAGTTTTCTTCTACCCTTTTGGTTCTAGTATTGTATACCCTAAAAGCTTTACTACTCAAAGAGTATCCAACAAAGAAACCTTCATCACTTTTGCCATCAAACTTGCCTAAACTATCCAAAGTATTAAGAATAGTAACATGACAACCAAATGGTCTCATAAAACTTAGAGCTGGTTTAAAACCTCTAAAAAGTTCATAAGGTGTCTTGTTATGAGGCTTAACTACTAAAACCCTTATTTGATACATAACAAGCAATAGAAACTGCTTCTGCCCAAAATGTGGTAGGTAACTTAGAGTCAGCTAACATTGTTCTAGCAGCCTCAATGAGTGTCCTATTCCTCCTCTCAGCAACACCATTTTGCTGAGGAGTCCTAGCTACACTATATTCTCTCTTAATACCTTTTTCTCTACAAAAATCATCCATAACTTTGTTCTTAAACTCTTTTCCATTTCTCTTCTGATTATTTTACTTTCTTAACCACTAGGTTTCTCTATTTCTTTGTAAATGCAACTTAAGGATCTCACTAGTTTCATCTTAGTTGTTAAAAGAAACCTGTAAATACTATATAATCATCAATGACTACTAAGCAATAACTTCTTTTTCATCAAGCAACTCACAAAGGTTAGACCAAACAAATCCATATGTAGCATAAACAAAGTTAGTAATAGATTCAGAAACTTATGATTACAAGAAGCTCTGTGTTGCTTCTTTAAGAAAAAGCTAAACAGGTTTGTTTTTTCAAATGTTTTATAGGCAGTCCTCTTACTAGATTATCCTTGACAAGCTTATTTATGTTTTTAAAATTAATATGACCAAGTCTTTCTGTGCCAAAGCATTGATTCATCTAATGTAGCCTTTGCAACAAGACAAGTCAAACTTTCTTTAGGAACAATGTTCTTCATATCAAAACTGTACATATTGTCTTTTCTAGGAACTTTAAGAAGTATCTGATTTTCATCAGGCAACTTAAAATTTGGACACAAGACAAGACATTCAGTATCTGTAAAAAGGACATAGTTCTTTTTGTCACAGATCTGTGAGACCACTTAAAAAGATGGTATTTTAACTCAATTGACAAAGGTATAATCTTTATAAAAATCAAGATTAGCAGTCTTAAGAGTTTATGGAACAAATAATTAAAATGAACAAGTAGATAGTACGTTCCAAAATAATTTCCTCCTTCATTTGACTAAAAATCAACAAAACTCGGTTACATATTTCATCCCAACTAGGCTTGATGAGATTTGGGGGATATCTGTTGGATGAGATGGGATAGAGAGACAAGTTTCGGCCCCCAAAATGAAAGGTTCAAGCTTCCCCAGCGGACGAAAACGAACGTCTAAAGTATTGGTAGGTGAGTTTTGTATTACAAGTATTTGATGGTCATGTGAAATATAATAATGTTCTGATTTAAGCTAACAATAAGAGTTATATTGTAATTGATTTCGATCTTACTCAGAAGGGCTAAACGGATGGTAGTATCTCGTAAAGGAGTAGGATATTACGTGGATATGCCATTTGGGAATACACATTGGTCATTTGATATGAGGGGACCAACATACAATACATATTGATCACATGGAGCGATCAATTATCTTTGAGATGACCCCTTTAAAAAATGTTGAATATACAAAAAGGTGCACCAGTTGTGAAAAAAGCACGGCTGCACCGAATAAAAACCCACGCCCACCCAATTTTTTAGATCTATTGAGTGTTTTTAATCTTGTGGTTGGGAAGTGTTCTCGCGACATATATTCCAGTAACATGCTTTAGTGTGGTGGTGGAGTCGGTGGTGTTGACGATGGTCTTGTCAGACGATAGCGGCGACACACGATGATGTATGAATGACTTCAGATCTTAATTTGTGTATGTGGAAGAGATGTAGATGGATGAAGAAATGTAGATGGATTAAGAGATATTTTTTTTTGTATCTGGGTTTATTTATGTTCAAGGGAAAGAAATAACAAATAAAGAATACATAATAAGGTTTATATATAAATAATATGGAAAATAGGTGAAAATAAAATTAGTGAAGTGGATTGTACAAGTGGATTTAACAAATAAAAATTTATCTATGTGGAAATTCTACCGATCATAATTACTAGATTATCACAAAGTAACAAGTTTCAATTACTAGGCCGGTAATAAAAAAAAAGTTCGCTTACTAAATGTGTATTTGTGAAAGCAGGTTTCTATTCAATTTACTTAATCCTAAAAATTATATGCAAATGTCTATTTCTTCCTTTTTTGAACTGAATTTTGTATTTTTACAAAATGCAACTAACATGTTCGATTGACAGATGAAGCATGTTATCCCTGATATGGTGAGTGCCTCCAAATATGTGATGGAAGAAAATGTCACACTCGAAAAAACGGTGAACTGATGTTGAACGATCGAGTATCATTTGATACTTAGTTGAAAACTAATCAAAACTATAAGATTTCAAACGTTAAGAAAGAACATGATTTGAAAATGAAATTATTATATAATTTTGAAAACTTATTACATGACACACAAAACTAACAAATTCTTTAACAAAAAAAAGTTAACAAATTATGAAAAAATGTTTTTAAAAAGGTTGATTAGAAAGATAACAATAAAAATTAAAAGGGCAAAATACAAAAGCTAAAAAGTTGAGATAAAAGCTCAAAATATATGTAAAAAAATGAAAAAATATTTTATAATTTAAAATATAAAAATATCATTATCAAATTCAACTTTTTTATATTTAACTTTTTTATATTTAACTTTTTTATATTTAACCTTTTTCAAAGATACTAAAACAAAACTATAAAGACTAAAAAAGAAAGAAAGAAATAAAATTTGAGAAATGTGGTTTTTGTCAAGCTATCTCGGAACAACAAACACACCCCTTTTAATGTGATGAAGAGCCTATTTTGGTGATGGGAAATGATACCACGTGGCAACTAATCACGTGGCTACACACAAAGGACATAAGTCTATAATTTAGACATAAGTCTATAATTCTATATTGGATGTTACATATAGTATTTCATTTTCTTGACTTAACACACGAAAGACAAGTAATGTTATTACTACAACAATGATAAAAATATAAAAACTACTCCATTCGTCCTAATTTGTTTGTCCATGTTACTTTTTGGGTTGTCCCAAAATATTTGGACAACTTTGAAATTTTAGTCAATCAAGTGAGACTTAGGTGTAATAATAATATATATTGGTAAAAACTTGTATTAGTGAAAATTTCTAATAATCATTTTCCAAAGGAAACTATTCGATCCTATTGCCTGGGTTACACGAATATTTCCGTGAGATAAAAACAAGTGTTGTATTCTTAAATTAGACACAATTCTAGAACCTATTAAGCACATAGATCTTGATTGATAGACTAGTATGTGTAGATCAAGGTGTTATTAGTGTGTGTGTGTGTTTAGAGAGATAAATTACCTAACTTGCCTTTTGATTGAATGAAATTGTTACATACAATCTTGACATAAATATCCTATTTATAGTCTTATTAGATTGGTGATGTTTCTATCTTGACACAACTAGTCCCTGCACTTTATAATAGTGCTACAAGTAGTTTATTTCTTTATTTCTAACATTCTCCCCTAAATGATCTACTTGGTAACTATCCTTATTGTTTTTGATGACGACTTCTTCTTTATGCTTGAACACTTTATTCTGAAGTAGTCCGTCATTTTCTTTTCCTTTGAAGCTCGAAAACGCTAAGAATTCTCTATAAAAGACGAGGACGACCTTGTAGCATATCTCTCCCTATATAAATTTCTCCCCTTATATGATAGGATAAATTATATCTTTGAAGGTATCAACTCTTCTCTCGAACTCAAAATCAGCATTCTCAAAAGCTAACTTGATCTTCTTTTGCAACTTGATTCTTTAAATGCTTGTATGAAATTTTATCTTTGAACTTGATCTTGAATGTAGATTTTAATCACATAATGTTGCTGACGAAATATCTTAAACACAATGATATTGATTGAGCATTGCTTTGTAGAAGACTTAAACACTTGACTTTATTCTTGAATCTTCATACTCTTTTAGCTCCCCCTCAATCACATATCCATCTCTTGAATATTCAAGTAGTGATCTTGATTGTGAAGAATTTTTCTTGAATGAATTGTTGTTGAAGACGGTGATGATTTTGTTGAAGTATTCTCATGCAAATGTTGAACCGGCTATCTTGATTGATCTTTAAGCTTGACGAAACACTACAACTTATTCTAAACATTTGATGATATAACCTCAAAACATATCAAAAGAAAAGAAAATAACAAAATATCTCTCATTCTGTTTTTGCTCTCTCTATTTTCTTTCAATCCTCACCAACAATATATACATTATCTCATTTTGTTTTTGCTTTCTCTCATTTCTTTTAATCCTCACCAATCATGAAGATAAAACATATCTTCTCGATAAAACTACTTATACAATAATTTCCTTAAACTTCAATTTCATTTTGCCCATTATCTTGATTTGTCCTATATATTCTTGCTTATATCTTCTCCCTTTTCATATACTTGAATTGACCTTACATTTTCTCCTCAAATATACTTATATCTTTACCTTTCTCATATTTGGCCAATACTAAGCTTATATTTTCTCCCTCTCATGATGATTATGATCCATCGTGAGCATCATCATCATGTAAGCTTCCAAAATAAGCTCCGGGTGAAGAATATCCTTTGAAGTCCATAAAATTGAAATCGAAATCATTTATTTCCTCTCTAAGAATCAAACATTCTCCCCTTTATAAACAAACATACTCAGCCAAAATAACCATAAGCTTCCTCAAACCAACAAACTTGATTGCTATCATTCCCATAAAGGTTGAAAGGTAACTTTTGATGTTATAATAATTGTTGAAGTAGTCATGCTTGTGCAAGGTAGAAATGTTGTTCTTGTATGTTATAGAAGATACGTGGAGAATTATCAGAGTAAGAACCATCTTCCACATTAACCATGAAGTTAATACATCACAAGATCATGCTTTAAAAATTCCCAATGAAATATTTAAAAAATATGATCAAATCAATATCTCGATGATAAGGATGCGAAAATATGATCATAAAATCCAAATAAGCATTGATCTCGTGAACTTAGTGTTGTGTTACCCTGGGAAACACATAACCACTAGATCACATAGATTACTAGTTAACACTTATTTGAATCATTAAGTAATCATTTTTAAATGAGTGATCTACGTTCAACGTTGGCAAGATGTTAGCACTGGTAGGATTTCCATTCAATCATCGTGAATACTATTTTATAGTATCACTCTCGAATGTTCCGGCAATATCACAAAGACATGCAATGTCACAAAGACATATACTTATGTACCATTTTGTATTATTGATGTTTAATACAAACGTACTTTTGTCTCTTAAAGATGTTTTCATTGAATATCATTTTGGTTCTAGACTCTTGTGCACTTTTAGTAAGCAAGGACTAGAGCAGAATGTCCTTTATTCAATACCAACATTCTCGGAATGAGAAGTCGATAGATTATGCGTTTAATCTCTGTGAGAATGAAACAAATACTTTTTGAGAAGTACTTGAGTGGCTAGGAGGGGTTGTGCATTTGCATCACTGGGTCCATGATGTCTACTTCAATAGCAGAAATCAACGAATGAAATCCGATAACATATGAGTTGACCCGGTTTCTATCCTAGTTTAGGAGAAACACCCTTCATATTTTCTAATAACCCTCTCACTTTTCAACTCCAACCTTTGTCTTTGCTTATCATTGAATTCTTCTTCATCATATTCTTGTCACTTTTGACATATTTATCATTTTTGCATTCATTCTTTTTCATTCAAAGCTTTATCTCATAAGTCCTTTTGACATTCGAAACATGTTGATTTGCACCTCAAACTCCATCACCTAGAACTAACTTTCCTAAATTGGAAGGAAGACTCCGGGGTAGATCAATTCCGGTTATGGAAGATCATAAGAGTATTTGAGAGTAACTAAATCACACCGTGCAACTCAATAAACATATGCCAAGATAATTCCTTTAGAAAGAATGTCCGTGAAACCATGATGAAAATCTAAAATCGTATCATGATATTTCGATAAGATCAAGAGAATGTAGAACAAGCACTCTGTCTATTTTTGTATGCAGTGGCATTTCTTTTCCTGCATACTTTTCTCTTTTTCTTTTCATGTGTTGTTCTTGCTTTTGAAGCACACGACATATACTTTCATTTTTTCAAGTATACGATTTCTCAATTCTCTCTTTCTATTTTTTTTCTCTCACAAATCTCTCTTTCTATTTTTCATCATTCTCACTAACATCAAATGAAGAAGAAAATTTTGATCTTTAAAATTTTTCAATCATTGTAAAGACACTTCCCCATAACATATGCTGAGAAACATTTTTAACATAAAGCTAAAAACACAAAAATACGGATATGTTAAGATGAATTGTAAACAATTTACCATTTCCTTAACTTTCTGAAAACTTTTCATCAAAAGTTTAACAGATACTCCCCCTCGAAAAATACTGTATCTTCGTTAAAATCTTTACGAGGGAGTTCCTCTTTGCACGTGTGAGTCCTTTTATTACTTTAATCACTTAAAACTTTTAAGCATTTTCACAAAGAGTACATCGATTTGAAGACCTTTTACTATTGATTTTATTTTGAAAGTTAACATCTTGAGATCATTGACTTTTTAGACAACTTGATTTTATCTTTGAAGTACCACATAAAGATTTTAAAAAATATTTATCAATGACTCAAGTCAAAGAAGACTCCTCTTCTTTTTAAAGATAAATGCATTTATGCGTACATTTTTTTTCTTTAAAGCTCGGGTTTCATACTGAAAATGTATGAAAGCCATTATAGAAACCAAAAATTTTGTTTGTATTTTCTATAAAATTTGGTATAAAAGAAAATCTTTTTGTCTTTTCTGAAATTTTATATAAAAAAAATCTTTTTGTATTTTCTAAATTTTTTTATAAAAGAAATCTTTTTGTATTTTCTAAAATTTATATAAAAGAAAATCCTTTTGTCTTTTCTAAAATTTTTATAAATGAAAATCATTTTTTATTTTATTTAAACTTTTGTAAATGAAAATCTTTTTGTATTTTTGATTTTTCTTAAACTAAAAGAAAAGATTTGAAGATCCTATCAAATTAAACAACAACTTTTAGTACCCACTTAAAAACGTTGCTAACTGGTTTACCATATTGGAAAAACCAAATGTAAGTTGCGTCAATTTGAAGCATAGAAGTTGAATTCCAAGGAGATTTGAAACCCGATGTTTCATTTTGAAATAACGTTCTTGGAATCAACGGTGATTTAAAACTCTTCTTATTTTTCCATTTTGAATTATAGAAACTCGATGTTTCATTCAGAGTTTTAAAACTTTTCAAATGTGCCAACACCGTTCTGAAACCCGGTGTTTAATTCGATGTTTTAACCCTTAAGGAAGACGAAGATTTCCATTTATTGTTTAAACTCACTGTTTCATTTTGAACAATTCTTTTCGAAATGAATGGAAACCTTACATCTTTCACATTTTTCAAAACTGAATCATCTCTTTTATGCATTAAAAACATTTCATTCCTAGAATACTTGTACGGTTTGAAAATGTTTTCCTTTCTTTTCCACGCTTGTTTTAACCTTTCGTTTTTCACATGATTTTGAGAAGAAAAATTTTCAGATGAATGTTGTTTCTTCGAATACTTCCTATCTTTTTGCAAAGAATAAGTAGTAAATTGAGACACCTTCTTCGAAATCGGTTTTAAAAATTTACCCGTGTAAATCTTTTCCGAAACATTCACTTTTGGAATTGTTTTTGTGAAAACTTGAGAAACAACCTTTTTCTGTTTTATAGAATCAAACAATCTTTTGTAATGCATTTTTAAATCATTGTTCTCTTTTTCAAGTTCTTCACAATAAGTTTCATGTTCTTCTTTCAACACATTATATGAAGTTCTCAAATCATTGTTTTCCTTTTGCAACGAAGTGTAATTTTGAGACGCCAACTGCGATTTTAATAAAGCATTTTGTTTTTCAAGATTTGCAAAATACGTCTCAAATTTATCAGTTCTTTTTGAAAGCTCTGTTTTGACATCATCAAAATCTTTGACTCGTTGTGCTAAAATCTTTTCCAACTTTGAAATCTTAGTCTCAAACGCCTTTTTTTCTTCATCAAAACATTTCACTTTATCCCTTATTTCCTTTACAAGTTTCAAATTCTTAGTCTCAAACATTGAACTTGTAATGGAAATCTTTGAAACGTTTGATTCGTCTTCTTTCTCGATCATTTTAATCATTTTCTCAAAAGAAATATCATGTTTTGAAAAATTAAACTTTGTTTCAAGTCTTTGTTTTAAAACATAATTTGAATCCAACAAATTATTATACTCTTTTTGCATCGAAGATGACACTTTTTCAAGATATTCATTTTTAGCCAAATATGTATGATTTCGTCGTTACGATGTACGCATCGTTGATCGTATTTAATACGTGTATTATAATCGAACGACATAATTATAGGTCGTGG
>BQNB010042337.1:0-26282 GCA_026074375.1 Tanacetum coccineum | reverse complement strand
TATTCGTTCATACTGTTATGATTCTAACATAATTTGCAGGTACTGATGGTAGAAGTTCACATCCGTCCTAGTGTCGTCAAGGATACATGCTTATACTCTAAGCTCAAGGATATATTCAAGACATCAATCAAAGCTATGAACTTTATTGATACACTTTCGCATGCTCTGATAAACAAAATCTTACTCAACGAACATCAAGTATATGATTGCAAGCAGATCAAGTTAAAGATCTATGTTGAGGGAGATTATTAACCTTTAAGTAATGTCTAAGTATGAGTATGTTTGTTAAGAAGTTATTCACGCCAAGAAGTATCCAAGATTATCTCAAGGCTAAAGATCTAGATATCAAGACTAAAGATCAAAAGATATTAAGATAAAGATCAAGATCCAAGATCACAAGGATCTACAAAGGAATTCCCAAGCATATAAGGTTCCATGATCTACAACGTCATAAGAAGTGAAGCTATATGTGCAATAACCACCCCTTAAGGGGCGATTGTTAGCCTTAGTTTTTAGTAAAGTGATGGTCATTTTTTATTCCTGAACCTTGTATAGGATTATTATAGTTTATGGGAATTATCTAAGCTAATTGGGCCTATGTTGTGGGCTTAAAGCCCATTAGTTGTTTTGTTTTGGCCTATGGAAATCCCAAATAGGGTCCGGCCCTATTGTCACTATATAAACCCTCCCAAGCATGTTTGGGAGGATGTTGGTTCATTTCTTGGTTTACATGATCCTTCTATTTCTCTCCTAGTCTTTCTCTCTCTAACTCTTTCTCTCTCTAAACCCTCATCTTTCTTTCTTCTCCTTGATCTATATCGTGTATATGTATGTGTGTGAAATAGGATAGCAATATTTTTTAAAACAATATGAGTGTACTAAATGCATATTAGTTTTATAAATATTTTTCTCAACCTACTATGCTTGTGTCTAAGGTTTTCTAAGTTCAAAATATACTTTACAAATAAATTTACATGTGTTTTATATAAGAAAGTTAATAAAATAGCTTGTTCGAATTAGGGTTTTCCTGATTTCATAGGACCGTATCTCACTCGTTTTCTACTGAAATGATGTGTTTCAAAAGCCTAGGTTAAAGGTTTTTGAGTTATCTTTCCAACCATGTAAGTCTCGTAAAGTGAATCCAAATTTTAAGGGTCTATATGGGTCTTAGAAGACACAAAGGTCCTGTTGTCTTTTGGACAATTTGTGTTGCTGATTTTGTTTTAGTCATAACTCACTCAATTTTTATCCCCTCGGCTTGATTTAACTCACTGAGTTTATGTTAAGGTCTTATCTACAGAAGTCTCAACCAGTTCAAAATGCTAAACTACTCTTAAAGGGCTCATAATTACACTCAAAGTCCAGAACTCATATTTTCACACTAATCTTGTAAAAATCATTCAAAAATGTAAACGAACCTGAATCCTTTTGGGCACCTCTAAATATTTAGTTAACACACTATGTTAATATATTTTGAAAAGAGTTTTGCTTATGGATTATCCTAAAGTGGTCGTTACAAGCACTTAAGTTAACATAAAAAATTCACTAGTTTAGGGTTTATAAAACAACCTTTTTAACACATTTCTCTTATACAAAAGCATACTAAGGAGTTATAAATCATATATGAAGTGTGAAAAATGTATGTTAATATGAAAATAATGATACTTACAAAGATGGATGCTTAAGTATGCAATATTACCCAAACTAACTAAGAAACCTAGTTTTTATGCTTCCAAAACCCTTGTTTTATACCCTTTGCTACTAAATCTTGCACAACCCTTTCTTCTTTCTTGTTGTTTGCCAAAAACTAGAGAGAAATGTGTGTTTGAATGAGGTGAAATGAGAAGAGTGAGGTGACTTTTTTATATAAGAAATCATTAGGGAAAGTTGAATGGTAAACTAGTAATCACATGTTAATGTATTAACACTTTGGGAAAGACTTGTTTAGGTATTAAGGAATGTAAAAGTGGATGGAAAGGAGGGGGAAGAGGGTAATAGTGTTTTGGTTACTATACACATGTGACTTAGGATTTAAATGGTAATGTGGTGTTTTTAAACTTGAAAACATATTTGTTTTACCTCTTCTATTGTTGTCGAATTTCTAGAAGGTTAGGGGGTTTGTGTAGTTTTTAAAAGTATAAGGTGTAGTTATGCAAGTATGTAAAAGGTGGTGAAGTGTTGGGTATTTATGTATTCATGCATGCAAATCATGCAAGTTTATATAGTTTACGTAAAAGTAATGAAATGAAATGCATATGACTGATGAAATATATCCGTGAGTATAATAATATACTTAACATGAGTAGACTAAACTTAGTTTAGAGTTTGTTGGGAATTAAACTAATTAGACTTAGTACTGCCAAGTCAAAGTGTTAGTATTGCTTAAGTCATAACTGGCAGTATAAACCAGTTAGTACTGCTAGTACTAAACTTAACACCGCTGAAGGGATTTATACTGCTGATAAAGACTGAAGACTGCATGAAGATAAAGACATGTGAAGAGGTGTAAAGACGTGTTAAAAGATATGTATTAGTTATCTTGTGTATATTCTATATATTTAAAAATATATGCATATAAGCTTAATGTTTTAGAAGATTCATTGTTATCTTGTAAAGGACTCCTTGGTGTATAAAAGAAGATCTTAGGTTATGGTTTAGTAACACATCAATCAGTCTTTCTTTGTAGCTTCAAGGTTGTAAACCCTAGTACTAGACAGAGTACTCGTATTATTCATCATAATAATATTGAAACTTTTTGATTATATTCATTGTTTATTCATTCTACTGCATCACAGTTTACTATTACATTGATATTCTTCTAAGTACTAAAGAGTAGATTCCGCATACTCTGAGTATCAACAAAGTTTCTAGCATAGTTGTCTTGAATCTATTCAATACAACTAACCCTTTTACAAGGTTTGCAAGATCTAGTTGGGATCAACAAGTGGTATCAGAGCCTTGTAATCTGAAACTTTGATCTAGAAGAAACAATCAAGAAGAACTCTTTTTACAAAAGAGATGGATCTAGAAACTACACAAACCAATGCTGCTGCAAAACTGCCACTTCTCAAGCAAGGTGAATATGAGATGTGGAGACTCAGAATAGAGCAATACTTTCAAATTCAAGACTATGCTCTATGAGATGTCATAGAGAATGGCAACTCTTTCAAACCAACAGCACGAACAACAACAAATGCTGATGGTACTTCTACTTCAATGATACCAGGTCATATTACTATTGAAGAGAAGGCCCAAAAGAAGAATGATGTAAAAGCAAGAAGTATGTTGCTGATGGCACTTCCCAATGAACATCAATTGACTTTTAATCAATACAAGGATGCCAAGACTTTGTTTGCTGCCATACAAATAAGATTTGGTGGCAATGATGCCACAAAGAAGACTCAAAAGACACTTTTGAAGCAGAGTTATGAGAACTTCAACGCTCCAAGAACATAGTCACTTGATTCTATCTTTAACAGGCTTCAAAAAATTGTTAGCCAGTTTTCCATCTTGGGGGAAAACCTTTCTTAAGAAGATCTCAATTTAAAATTCTTGAGAAGTCTGCCTTCTAAATGGAACACTCATGTTGTGGTCTGGATAAATAAACTAGATCTTAAAACAATGAGCTTTGATGATCTCTACAACAATTTCAAGATTGTTGAACAAGAGGTCAAAAGAACTGGTACATCAAGCTCAAACTCAAGTTCTCAAAATATGGCCTTTGTATTAACTCCTGGCAGTACAAATGAAGCTAATATTGTTAATGTTCAAGTTAGTACTGCCAACTCTTCAGTTAGTACTGATAGTACTCTTGATAGTACTGCTAACTTGAGTGATGCCACTGTCTATGCTTTTCTGGCCAATCAACCAAATGGATCTCAACTTATACATGAAGACCTAGAACAAATCCATGAAGATGATCTTGAAGAAATGGATTTGAAGTGGCAATTGGCATTACTGAGTATGAGAGCAAGGAAGTATTACTAGAGAACTAGGAAGAAGATCACTATCAATGGAAGTGATACTGCAGGATATGAAAAGTCCAAGGTAGAATGTTTCAACTGTCATAAGATGGGACATTTTGCAAGGGAATGCAGAGGTCCTAGAAACCAAGAAAGCATGCCTAGGAATCAAGATAGTTCAAAAAGAACTGTGAATGTAGAAGACACTTCTTCCAAAGCTATGATGGCTATTGATGGAGCTGGTTTTAATTGGAGCTTTATGGCAGAAGAGGAAGTGATTACAAACATGGCACTTATGGCTTTCTCAGACTCTGAGGTATACAATGACAAAACTTGCTCTAACACTTGTCTTAAAATCTTTGAAGCTCTTAAAACTCAACTTAATAATTTAAGAGTAGAGTTTAATAAATCTGAGTTTAATCTAGCTACCTATAAAAGAGGTTTAGCATCTGTAGAAGAAAAACTTGTCTTTTGTGACCAAATTGCTGTTCTAAAAAGAGATGCCTCATTTAAAGACTCAGAAATCAATGCTCTTAAAATTGAGATAGAAAAGCTTAAGAATGAAAAAGAAATCAATCAGATTAAAATTAACAAATTTGAAAATGCCTCTAAGAGCTTAGATAAATTAATAGGGAGTCAAATATCTAACAACAGTAAAATAGGTGTGGCCTATAATGCTATTCCACCCCTACCTACAGGCTTATTTGCACCTTTAATTATTGATTTAACCTACTCTAGTCTTGAGGAGTTCCAACAGTCTGAGTTTGAAGGCTATGGACCTAAGAGTGTCTGTGTAGATACCTCTAATGAGGTTAAGAAAACTTCTGATACCCCATTGGTTGAGGAGTTAGTGTCAGAGAAAGAGAAGCAAACTATTTTTTCCTAAACAACAAGACAAAACAGCTAGGAAACCAGTTAAGTATGCAGAGATGTATAGATTACAAAAACCTAGGGGAAGTCAAAGAAACTAGAATAATCTTAAATCCCAGCAACTAGGTAGTGATTTTATGATGTATAATAAAGCATGTTTTGTTTGTGGGAGTTTTGATCATATTCAAGCTCATTGTAAATACCATCAAAGGGAAAGGATGGTATATGGGAATAATTATAACAGGGTGAACTAAAACTATACTACCAACAGGACTCACCCTAATGCTCAAAGGAACATGGTTCCAAGAGCAGTTTTAATGAAAACTAGCAATTCTAGAAGGAATTTTGTTCCAACAGCAGTTTTAACCAAGTCTGGCATAGTACCAGTTAGTGCTGCTAGGCCTATTAATACTGCTGCACCTAAATCCTTTATGAATGCTGCAAATACTAGATCCCAATGCTTTTTCAGAAATTCACATTTCACCCTCTAGGAACCCTTTATTTCCACAATCAACACTAAAAATAGAAATTTAAATAACAAAGTTAATACTGCTAAGATAAATTCTGTTAATACTACCAAGAGAAACAAAGTAACATAGCTGTTGGGAAACAAGGGATTAATGTTGTTAAGTCCTCAGCATGTTGGGTATGGAGACCTAAAATTAATGTTCTAGATCATGTCTCCAAAAACAGTGGATCATACATTAGTAAGCAATTTGACTATGTTGATCCAACAGGCAGACATAAGTCAGTAATGACTTGGATCCCCAAGAGAAACTACTTCTCTTATGAGCAGTATGCAAAATGTTTTGGATTGTGTATCTTTATGCTTAACATTTTGCAGTTTTAGAGCTTAAAGGTTATTTGATTAATAATGGATATGCTGACTTGGTGAAAATGCTGTATGGTTAGAGTTGTGGGGAGGATATTGATGATAGCATGAATGTCCTTTTCGTGTTGATTGTACACCACACAACAAATGGTCATCAACTCACCATGTCTAATAGACAAAAAAGAATTGGCTATTCCAGGACAAACGACAACTGGTAAAGAATTCTCAAATCCGTTAATGGCTCATAGTTTGCCAAAAACTATTCTTTCAACTAAGTTTGTGGGATGACTTGAGGTTAAATTTAGGAAGAAATAGGTCAAATGTAGTATTTTGGTTTGGTTAACAGTTGGACTTCTATTCATGGGTTATGCATAAATATGGATCCTCATGAATTCTCACATGTCTATCTAGTTATTTCTAGTGTGTTTGTGATGAATAGAGGCATGTTGTTGCATGATTATTAGAGAAAAAGTTAATACTGCTAGGCAAATTCTTAATACTGATGGGCAAAAATATTAGTACTGCTAGACAAAAGTTAATACTGCTAGCTATTATATAATACTGTTGAGGTTGGTGTGGGGTATAGGTTAAATCCGTTTACACTGTTTGGTGAATAACAGATTTTTAACTCTTTGAATATTACCGTTGAGGTTTTTACGCAACTGACTGAGTATATAAGGTTCTAAATTTGGATAATTATATTCTTTACCTGATTTACACGATTTCTTTTAAGCTTAAGATACAATTCGTTCATTTATCTGCTTTCAAAACCTTATACACTCTCTGTAAAATCTCAATTGCTTTTACCAAACACTAATTCATTCTACATCGATCTTAACCCAGCACTCACATCAGTACTTTGCTCATATCTTATATACATGGCTAATATGGACTTCTGAGACAAGCATAACATGGTGGGCTTGGGGGGGGGGTTCTTCAAAAGCCAACTGGAAGTGAGGAATTCCATCAGATAGTAGACTTTCTTGCTGGTAGCCATATCAGGTATGCTTAACTGCAAACCTACTATCTAGTTTCCTCTTTATCTAAACTGTTTTGGCAGACTGCTACTGTCGAAACAGTCAATGATGGAGAACAACAGATAACTGTCACAGTTGATGGGCAAACAATTGCTATTACTAAAGCATCTGTTAGGAGACATCTCCAATTAGCAGATGCAGATGGTATTAGTTCTTTGCCCGCCCCCCCCCGCCCAATACTTAAATTTTTGACAACCACTCGAATGGGGTATGTTTCTAATGGTGACAAACTTACTTTTTAAAAAGGTAAATTTTCACCCCAAAGGAGATTTTTGATCCATACCATCTTACATTGTTTAAGTCCTAAGAAAACTTCATGGGAACAATTTTCTAGTAATATTGCAACTGCAATCATTTGTTACTACAAAACAGGACTTTTAATTTCAATTAATTTTTAATGGTATGGTGAAAAATATGGATAGTAAAACAAAAATTTTGATGTATCCACGCTTTATATAAATGCTTTTTAATAAAAAGAAAAGGCTTCTTAAACAACATAAGAAAACATATGTTGCTCCTTCTTTAACACAAAAACTTTTTAGCAACATGAAAAGAGGTTTTTCAGGGGAACACATACCTCTATTTGATTCAATGCTGATTCATGACCAACCTGGTCAGGGTGAAGGACCAACACTCACTGTTGAGTCCCAACACACACCCATTGCTTCTCCAACTACCTCACAACCCACTACATCTCAACCAATGTCATCACAAGAACAACCTTCTCAAGTACCTACAACTGAACCTATCATTACTACTTCATCCCCACCTTTATATGAAACAACAATTCCACACACAACATCTTCCATGCCCCATGATTTACCTCTCTTAGGAGGTGACACACCTAGAAGTGATGAGGGCAGCAAGAAACTTAATGAATTGACAGAATTGTATATCAAATTATCTGACAAAGTCACCAGCTTGGAGGAAGATCCACATACTGAAGAACTTTTATGGTAAGTCTTCTTACAAAGTTGGTGAAGAAGGTCAAATACTTGGAAGACAAGCTTAAGTCTACCTCAGTAAGGAGAAAGGCAAGGATGGTACTTTCTGATGATGAGGAGGATCTAGTTTCAGAGGATCTTTCCAAAAAGGGGAGGATGACGAGACAAAATATGAAGAAGTTGAGTATGATTTAGATTATACTGATACATTTTAGCATATTACTCCTACAAAGGTTTCACAAGGTGAAGAACAGAGTTAAGAGAGTTCTGAAGTTCAATTAGATGTTCTCAGTGCAGCTAAGATCCTTGCAGATGCATCTAGTGAAAGAGTAAAGACCTATAAAAGGTACACTAGAAGAAGAAGAAGAAGTACTGTTCGTTCAAGAGATAGTACTGCTGGAGGTCTTTTTAGTAATGCTGAGGAAATTCTAACTACTGATGAAAAGATAGCTCAGAAGCAAATGGAGGAGAGAAATGCAAAAGCTGTAGCAAGAAAAGAACAAGAAAGGATTGATTTTGAAAAAGCCTTAGAGTTACAAAAACAGTTAGATAAAAGGGAAGAAACTGATCATATTGACTAGTGTATTGTGGCTGAACAAGTTTAAGAGAGACAATTAGATACTATAAAAAGATATCAAACACTCAAGAAGAAACCAGTCTCAGTAGCTCAAGCAAGGAAGAATATGATGATTTACTTGAAAAATATGGCTGGATACAAGATAGGTTACTTCAAAGGAATGATCTATGATGATATCAAACCCATGTTTGAAAAAGAGTATAATAAGATACAAACTTTGTTTAAGAAGGATACTAAATTTGAAAAGACAAAGACAAAGAGAGTGGCAGAAGAGACACTACATCAAGAGAGTTTCAAAAAGTTAAGGACAGCTGAAGCTTCAAGGTCAGAACCTATTCAAGAACAACCTACTGAAGAACCAAAAGAATTATCTGAAGAAGAACTTAAGAAGATGTTGGAGATAGTTCCAGTAGAAGAAATCAAGGCAGAAGCTTTACAAGTTAAGTATCCTATCATTAATTAAGAAATTCATACTGAAGGATCAAGAAAATATTGGAAGATTATCAGGGTTAGAAACATCACATAGGCATATCAAGTTTTTGATGATATGCTCAAAGGATTTGACAGAGAAGACCTTGTTACATTATAGAGCTTAGTTAAAGAAAGATTTAGATCAACAGAACCTACTGAAGATATGGAAAGAGCTTTATGGGTTGAACTGAAAAGACTGTTTGAACCAGATAAAGATGATGTGTTATGGAAACAATACAAAAATATATGCATAATCCTTTAACATGGAGACTGTATGATCCATTGTGGAGACATACATGTATCTTCAACAAGAGACATACATCTATATGTTAATAGAAAAGGATTATCCATTGTCAACTACAGTTATGGGTTTGATGCTAAGCAAAAGGCTGCAAGTAGAGGAAGATAGTAAGATGGCAAGAGACCTAGTTATGAAGATCTTCATAGAAGCCAACAGGCTAAGAAGCTGAAGTGTCTGGAAGAATCCTGTCAAAGCTAAATAGCTATAATTCAAGAAACTTGATGAATTGGAGATAAATCATAAGTTTAGGGGAGGATTGTTGGGAATTAAGAGCTTCTACAAGGATATACTGCTGATGAATTAGTGCTAACAATTTAAGATTATGCTTGGCTACTGAAGATTGAAGAATATAAACTAAGTCGTTAGTACTGCTAGTTGTAATAGTTAGTATTGTTAGTTATAGTTAGTACTGTCAGTACAAAATGATAGATCATTAGTACTGCTAGTTAGTTTATTAGTACTGTTAGTATAAGAAGTTAGTACTGCTTAAGTGATATGCATGAGATATATTAGGAATAGGGATATGCATGTCCACTTAACCAGTTTGTAAGCCTATTAGGGTTTTCCTTGGTGTATAAAAGGAACCTTACGGCATAGTTAGAATAAATCGGAATTCACATAAAAAAGTCATAGGTGTATTTAGGCAAAACATATAGGTTAGTTTTGTGAATCCTTCAATATTATTGTGAGTTAAGAGAAAGATCTTGGGTTGCTACTGTTACATTGTTTAATTGTTCTTCTAATGTATAAAGATTAGATTTCGCATAATCTTTTTATATTCTATAAGGTTTCTATCATTGTTTTTTTAGATCTATCTAAGACAACTAAAGCTTTAACAAGCTAAGTAAAGATCTGTTAAAACGAGATCAACAAACAGTTTATAAATAAGATTTTGAACAAATAGAATCATTGGATACCTCTGAGTCAGGACTTGAAGATGAGAAAGCCATGAGTGCATAATTAGGCCCTTCCTCTGCCTGATCACTCTAGTCATATCCACCAAGACTATCACATGACACCAAAGCTGTGGAAGTAGATGTTTCCACAAGCACACTCCTTCTTGAGCTTTCCTTGTTCTTGTTGTGTTGATTTCTTGGAGCTCTACACTCCCTAGCAAAATGTCCCCTCTTGTGGCAGTTGTAGCACTTTACTTTAGACTTATCAAAACCAATAGTCTCATTACCATTAATAGTAAGCTTCCTTCCTGTATTCTTCAAAAACCTTCTAGCCCTCATAGTCAACATGGCCATTTGCCATCTCAAATCCATCTCTTCCATGTCATCTAGATAGATTTGTTGCAAGTCCTCATGTAAAAGTTGAGGACTATTCGGTTGACTAGCAAAGAATGCACAAATAACATCCCCCCCCCGCATTCATCTCAAGTTATCAATATTGTACTAGTTAAGCAGCATTTAAACTAAGTCTAGCATTAGAAACATCATGAGCAGTAATAACTTCTTCATTAGTTCTGCTAGAGTCGTAATTGAAGAGTACACAAAAATCTAAGTTCTGTGTACTATAAACTTGAGCTAGACATCCTTTAACTTCTGTTCATACACCTTAAGGTTGTTTGTAGAGATGCAACTATCTCAATGTACCAAATCACCTGTATTCCTCCAGACAACAGCATGTTGTTTCACCCAGGTGACAAACTCTTAAAAACTTTTTGATTAACATCTTTCTTGTACTCTTTTCACCCAAAAGCTCCAACTGACTCACAAGCTTTTGAAGCCTATCAAAAGTTTGATCAAGCATCTCTGAGCTTGGAGCAGTGAATTTTTCATATTGCTGCTTTAAGAGATTTCTTTGAGTCCTTTTTGTAGCTTTCATTCCCCAAATCTCTTTCAATATGTTCCAACAACTTTCTTAGCATCCCTTATAGAGTTAAAAACTTAACTGATGTTCAATGGAATGCCGTATCATTAAAGGTGCTTCTAGCTTTCATCCTCTAATCTCTCTGGAGCCTTTCTTCAGCAGATGTAATAGGCAGCTCTGTTACAACACCTTCCACAGTTGTTGTTTTTGGCAAGGTTGCACCATTCTATATGACTTCTCACAGTGCATAGTCTATCATCTAGATATATTGCTCAATCCTCATCCTCTAGATCTCATACTCACCAGGTTTGAGCATGGAAACTTTAGATACAGTCCACCAGGTGTATCAGAAATCGTGATCCATATCTTTAAAAAAAATCCTTGTGTAAAAAAATAGGTTCTTCTAAATTAAAGCTTATTCAACAAGCCTCTGATACCACAGTTGATCCCACTTAATAGATCGAAATTCTTAGCTTGTTTAAGGTTTAGTTATATTAGATAAATCTAACACAACTATAGTAAAAGATTTGTTTGAATGTATTAAAGATTATGCGGAATCTAATCTTTAATATTAAGAAGAATTATCAATGAAACAGTAATTCAAAACAAATAAGCTCCAATATTATTAATGATAATAATACGAAACCCTAAAGTATTAGGGTTAATAAAAGACCTTGAAGCTTTGAATTATACAACTAAGATTGATAAAAGATGATTTTGATACGTATATAACTCTATGCTCTAGGACCTCCTTTTATACACCAATGAGTTTGACTCGGCTTACAATACTTTCCTAAGTATATAAAAAATCTTTTATAAAAACAACTAATACATATCACATAAGCAATACTAACAAACAGTACTAACTTAATACTAGCAGTACTTACTACTTAGAATATTTTTCTTGAGCAGTAGTAACTCTTCAGCAGCATTAACTTCAAGCAGTTTTTGTACTAGCAGTCGTAACTTTCACTAGCAGCATTAACTTCAACTGAGCAATCTTAACTTTGTACTCGCAGTACTAACTTTCACTAGCAGCGTTAACTTCAACTGAGATGTCTTAACTTTATACTAGCAATACTAACTGTGTACTAGCAATAGTAAACATTTAGCTTATTTTCTTTGAAGTCCATGAGCAGTACTAACTTCATCAGAGCGGTATTAACATAAACTTGAGCAGCAGTAATTCTAACAGCATCAAGAAGACTTTTAATCCCAACATATATCTTGAGTAGGTAGAGTTGCAGCGGAAATTGTTGGGGATAGAGCACTTATTGGAGGTTTGAAGTATTCATCGAACATTGGTTGAAACAACACATCCCAATCTTTCTTTAAAGGAGGTTTAGCTGATGTTGAAACAACCGGATTTGGTACGAGTCCTGAACTAATGTGTCCAGAAGTTAAAGGTTGGAGCTCGGGTCCTGAACTGTATTGTTCAGAGGCCATCTTGGTTAGTTCATCAAAATGAACATAAATGGTCTCCATTATCATCCGAGTTCTTTTGGTGAAGATACGGTAAGCATTTTTCGATAGTGAGTAGCCAATGAAGATTCCAATGTCTGCTTTTAATTGCAATTTCCCAAGATCCTCACTGTCATTTGTTGGATAACAAAGTGCACCAAAACCTAACCCTTCCAATATGAGTTGGATCGTTTATATCTTGGACGTGGGAGTTTGGTGGATTTCAATTGTTGGATGAGTCGCCTAACTTCTTAGGGCTCATCATCTTTGCATGGATTGTGCTAGTGTTAGTTACTGTATAATGTTGAGTTTACAGATCTTTATAGCTCAGTTTGTTTAGAACTTTAATCTAGGATGAATTAATAACAAAGGCGGAATATTTAATAAAGTAAAACAAAAATACATTATTTTTTTTTTTTTTTTTTTTAAAAATTTTTTTTTTTTTGAGCCATTACATTGTTTATTAACAAGGTTTTCATCATCATCATTATACATATGACTACTACAAGCCCCAATCTACCTGATCAATGTAAGACGTTACATTAACAGAACAAACAAATGATCTTGGCTACACCACACTTAGCTAGCATCAACATCTTCCTGTAAGACTTCACCCACATACACACGTTTTACACCTTTGGTGAACACACACACTTTTTGGCACACCAAAGATCTATAACCTGTATCTCTTTATATACTAGAGATATTAGGTTTTACAAAGGAAACATAATACAATTGAAGGAAAACTCTTAAATTAACATTAATTTAATTCCTTTCATCAATAATTAATAGCATTAATTAACTTGTTCTTTATCCTTTAATCAGTCACAATGTTATCTTGTTTCCTCTTTAATGAGATCTTTTAATCATATCATCATTTGAAGAATTCCTCCTTTGTCTTTTAAGTCATTCATCTTTCATATGTTTTATCTTATCAACTCAAATATAATTCCCAACAATCTTCCCCTAGTTGATAATGACAAAACCAAAATAAGCACGAACTTCCCCTGAAGCTAATATATATATGAAAGAATAAGGATCTATGCAATTCCACCAAGGCTCTATAAGTTGCACATCTCTCTCCTTTTGTCCATAAGCCAAATTAGTAGAATAAAAAGGTATGCAACTTGATCTTCACAACCACGAAACCAATATTACACACTTCTATTCCAAGTATTGCCAATGACTCCAAATTGCCTCTATTACGCACCTTAAGAAAAATGAACTTGAGCAGTAGAAACTTACACTAGAAGTAGTAACAAAGACTAGCTGTAGTAAAAACCTTCATCTTGATGTAGCATATAAATGGTTAAACATTTTTAACATTAAGCTTCCCCTGAAACCCATATGTTAACCATTTCTTGAATCTTCAATTCTGTAAGCTCTATGTAATGATTACTGATGAAGAAAACTAAGTATTACCAACTTGATGCTGAAGTAGAACAACCCAAACTTGTGTCTTATATCTTGTACTATCCACGTGACTTCGAACGTATACCCAAACCGATGTATAGGGAAACCGCAATCTCTTGACAATTTATCCTCATCTTCTATGAGACACATAACCAAAGTGATAGCAAATGTGGCATTGAACACCATAAGAAAAATCACACACCTTTGCTAGATTTGTCAATTTTTCGTCACAACATTGTAAAGTACGAACAAGTTACCTCGTGCTAAAAGGTATTATAAAACACAAACCCAAATAATTCCACTTCACTGTCAAATAAGTGATAAACAATCTTCTTCGTAATTAATTACTCCAAGAAATACAAAAATACAAGCCTTTAAACTTGGTTTAAGTCCAACAGTAGTAACTGCTAAAATTTACCCCAGCAGCAGAAACTTAATACTAGCATCATTAAAAATATACTAGCAGTATTAATCATACTAGCAGCACTAAGTATAAACTGGCAGCATTAACCCTTAGTGATAGTAGCACTAACAATCATAAGCAGCAGCACTAACCTTCAAAGATAAGGCTAGCAGTATTAACTGCCATTGGCGGTATAAACATACAACTGGTAGTACTAATGTTTAAAGAACAGTACTAAGTACTCATAAGTAGTACTAAGTATAAAGCTAGCAGTACTAACTTCATACCCAGCAGTACTAATTCTTCCCTTTGGCAGTATAAAGTGCTCCTTCCTCCCATACCTTTTGAGACACTTTTTAATGTCAGTAAAGCACCAATATTTACGATCACCAGCAGTACTGTGTCTTGTGTCAGTAGTAACCACCAACGAGCAGTACAAAACATATAACCACTGTTTAAGGATACCTTTTTTAAGTATCCAGATGACACCTTTTTAGCGACACTTTTTTAGTTGCTAAACTATCACTAATCCTTGTCTTTGCATCTATCATCTTGATGTCGTATGTTATGCATCCCTACTAGGGTTCATCATCAATCAAACGATTGACTCACCAACGCTAGTAGAAACATTAATGATCACCATTCCTGTTTTTATTAAATTAGGATTTGCGAATACCCTAATTGCAACGAATTAAACTAAACATCAAAAACCAAGAACATGACCACTCTTCCTTCATAGATTCAACATCAATACACCTTGTAGATCCTAGATCAAGAGTCACGAGGCTCTGATACCAATTGTGAAAACCTAATAGATCGTTAGATCGTTTAAGCTCAGGTTGTTTAGACCTTTATCTAGGATAATATCAATGTTCATAAGTTATAAAAACAAAGCGGAATAAGAACAAAGATATTCAACAAGGTGTTCCTCATTAATAACCAAACGTTCTTCATAGCCCCAATTCTAGATGATCAATTCTAGAACGGTTACTCTAACTAGTAACAGGAATCATAGATCCTTGAGGCTAAAACAAACAAACCCTAGACGTCTACATTAGAGTTGACAGCCTTGATACTAAGTACTCATAACTAGTACTAAGTAAAAAGCTGGCAGTACTAACTTCATACACAGCAGTACTAATTCGTCCCCTTGGCAGTATAAAGTGCTCCTTCCTCCCATACCTTTAGAGACACTTTTTAATGTCAGTAAAGCACCAATATTTATGATCACCAGCAGTATTGTGTCTTGTGTCAGTAGGTAAAACACCAACGAGCAATTACAAAACATAATAGATGACTTTTTTTTTAAGTATCCAGATGACACCTTTTTAGCGACACTTTTTCAGTTGCTAAACTGTCACTAATCATTGTCTTTGCATCTATCATCTTGATGTCGTGTGTTATGCATCCCTACTAGGGTTCATCATCAATCAAACGATCGACTCACCAAAGCTAGTAGAAACATTAATGATCACCATTCCTGTTTTTATTAAATTAGGATTTGTAAATACCATAATTGCAACGAATTCAACCAAACACCAAAAACAGAGAACATAACCACTCTTCCTTCATAGATTTGACATCAATACACCTTGTAATCCTAGCCATTACGAGCCCCCAGGCTCTGATACCAATTGTTAAGATCGTTTAAGCCCAACTAGGATATGTTTTACAAATAACATTAATAAGCACAGCGGAATATAAAGAACAATAATGTTATTTAACAAGGTTTTTCATTCATACGTTTCCATCAAGCCCTAATTCTAGATGATCAATTCTAGAACGGTTACAATCTAACAGGGATTAAAGATCCTTGGGGCTACACACAACTTCTAGGTGTCTACTTAGAGAACTCGCGCCTAGAACTCACACACACCTTTATAAGATGTCTACATATTTTTTGTGTATACAAACTACACGCCTGATAATCTCTTTATATAGAGAGATTTCAAGGCTTACAAAGGAAGATAATAACAAATAATATAATTTAAATATTTAAGAATATCTTCTGTATCTTTATCTTCTTAAAGAGATCTTCTGAAATCTTCAAAATCTTCCATCTTTTGAAGAATTCTTCTTTTGCGTTTTTAGTCCTTTTGTTTCATTCTTTTATTTATTTTGTCTCATCAAATCAAGAATCCCAACAAAGACACAAGATCGCGAGGTGGCAAAGACTATCAAGACAAACAAGGAAAAGATTTAAAGATCTCGGAATCAAAGACGAAGTCGAAAGAGAATGACAAAGGCTCAAGATCAAATATCACAAAGCATGAAGGAACAAGCCTACAACATAATAAATACCAAAGACTCAAGAACTCAATGACAAAGAAATCTCAAGAAGATTAAGGAAGCAAGATTCAAGATCTTACCTCAGGAATTCGAAGACCACACATTAGGGGAGATTGTTATCCTCAAAATATGTTTTTGAACATGGAAGCTCAGAATTCTTATAGGAACCTGCTTGGGGGATATTTGTTAGCCTCAAAATATTGATCAAACAAGGATGCTTTGGCCTACTAATTATGGAAGCATGGTCTTTATTTAATTATATGTTGTAATAGGCTAAAATAGTAAACAGGCTCTTTTTATGTAAAGCTAATGCCGGTCACATTATCAGCGTAAAGCCCAAGTAATCCAGACCTAGCCGGATAAGAAACACCATAAGGCGTGTAAACACATTGGTATAAAGTACAAAACAAAATACCCCTCTTTAATTAATGGATATAGGTGTTGGTTCACTTTGTAAATTTTCTCTTGCAAGTTTAATCAACCATTCCATTTTCTGTCTCTACTTTCTCTCACTAGTTCTTCCTCTTCTCTTTTCTTTTTAATTCGTGTACAAGGTAATGAAGTGAAGTGATTACGGGTTACCGACATCCGAGTTAGAAGTACAAAGTACCAAGAAAACATGCTAATAATAGGCCAAGAAATTACGACAAATATATTCAAGGCTAATAATGAAGATAAAGAGAAGATAGCCATTTAAAACATAATGCATTCATATCACCCATAATAATAAGGGACCATCCATTCATAATAGATAAACTTCATACATCCATAACAAGACAACTTCATACATGAAGTAAACTTATGCATGATAATATGAATTTCTTACAATACTTAGATATACTAAAATTAAACACTACTACCCTAATGGTCTTAATACTTCATAAATCCTACATGACTCTTGAGTCATGGATAATGACTTTGAGCAAATGGTTTGGGTAAAGCATTATTTAGAAGTATTAAAGATGTTTTAAGGATGAGGTGGAGAAGGTGAGGCAATGGCGGAGGTAAGAAGATACTCAAGGTGAGCAAACATTAAGTTCATCTCATCCCTAAGAGAGAAAATAAGATTTTGGTTATGAAAACAAAAAAAGTAATTTACCCCATGATAGTCAAACGTGTTGAAGTAAATAGGATGACCCATGAGAGGTGGTTGAGGTAGTGGTTGTGTGGTGAAGGTAGTGAAGTATGTATCAGAGAATGACTATCAAGAGTAGTGATCGTGACAAGGATAGATGATTATCTAAAGAAGGATGAAATTGGAGTGAATTAGGTTTTGTAAGGTCTTAGATGAACATCCATGATATCATTTAAGAAAGGATTAGATGTTGACAGAGTTGTTCATTTGATGGAAGGAGGTGAAATTGAGGTTTTGACTCAAATAAGGAAGAGGTAGTGCCAAAGGAAGATGATGTATCTTTGGATGATGGCGTTTTTGATGGTACATTTGGTGGAGATGGAGAGGAGGATTTTGTTATGGGAGAATATGTGGTAGTGTCATCTTCTTCACTAGATAGGTCCACAAAGAGTTGTCTTGGTGGAATAATGGTTAGTTTGATTTTCTTAGAGGGGTTAGAAGAGGAGGTGTATGTAGATGCCATGGAAGTAGAAGAGAAGTGAAGAAGATGATTGTGAAGATGATGAAGATGGTGAAGGTGATGACTATTTATTTTGGAGGTAGTGGATTAAAGAAGTAAGGCATGGGAAGGTGATTATTTGATTCCAAAAAGTGTTTAGCAAAATGCAGGAAAGTAGCTGAGCTATAGAGTGGATAGTCAACTGCACAGAAAATTAGGAGAGACACAGTAAAAATCTCGTGATGCCTGATGGCGATCCCATAAATATACTGGCGGTCTTGGATATATATGGGGGCCACCCAATATTTATGGGGGTCGTTCTCTGGAAAAACAATGATTTTTCCTAGGTTTACATACCTTCAATCCTGTGCAGAATCATGCTATCCTGGAAATTCTTTTGCAGTCAAATCTATCACATCAAAAATCATCTATTACTTCCTAGATTTTCAAATTTAAGAGCTAGCTATACTATTTAGGAAGCAATTATAGGCATATGACTATGAAACAAATAAACATGCATAATATCATAAGTTTAATAAATAACATAGAGTGTCAAAGGCATGCAAATCAGTTTAGGATGATAAAATGGAATGATCATCCAGGGCAAATTACGTTGCCCAAACTAACTTCTAAAAATCCTACCAAATAGCATAAGTTAAAGTACCGAAGCATAAATAGTAAAAATAATTACCAATAATTATAATTAAGTAGCAATAGTAATTAAATTGTCTTATTGTAATTATCCAAATTGCTCACTTCTTCTTCTTCCTCCATAAGTTCTTGATGCCCTTCTCGATTGACCTTATTCCACCACATTGCTCATCTCGCAATTGGACTTGACGGTTGAGGAATTTCAGTTTGATGAGTATTAGAAATCTTCCATGTTTTGGGTCAATATTGGGTGGATTTGAAAAGATTCAAGGAACCTTATTTGTCAATAAATTAACAAAATGAGTGGGAGAAGGAGTGCTTCAAAGAGAGGTCTCTTCATCATTACCACCATTATCATCATCGTTAAGATAAGAGGAGGATGGTTGACCGAAGGCGGATGAAGAGTAAGTGGAGGAGTGACCTCTTCTCGTGCCATAATCCTTTCGAGTTTTTCGCTCTTGTTGAGAAGATAAAGATTCTGACACGATCGTACAAGACATAACGATCGTTTGATAACTCAGTATTCACGGATATGACATACTTAAGAAATCTAGTAAATAACATATTGTATGGTAGAATTAACCGAGGTTGTTTAGTGATAAACTCCATTCCTTGCAACAAAATATGCAAGATTGTAATGCTCAGACGTAGCAATACAGTAGAGCATGTGAAAAAGACACGCGAGGACATGATCTCGGTTACCCCCCAAACAAAAGACGTTTTCCCGAATTATTTTGACCCAAGATTTCATCACAGTTTCGATTTCACGAGTTAAAATTTGATTTTCTTCAACATCAATGACCTTGTCATGACGGATACGAGTCACCAGACCCTCCCGTTCCTCTTGAATATAGTTTTTGATTTCATCGAGGCAAGGAGGATTGGTTTGATAGGGACCACTCGTAGGGACACTATATCGGAAGTCGTTAAGTGACCACTTGTCGATAAAAGAGCAAGCACCGTTGGAAGGAATACTAAGAATTTGACCAAATTCTTCAATTGTGTAAGAGAAGAATTGGTTTTGGATGACAAACTCGATTAACATTTGACCCTCTAGATTATAGTTGACTCGATATTGACTATAGAACTCAAGAATGAAGCGAGGACATATTAGTTCATTGATTTTAAGAAGACAATCAAACCCAATATGACTAAACATGGACCTAACATAGATTAGATTTTCAAAGTCTTGAAAACTACCCGACCCTCATGAATGCAACGACTCTCAAGATTTATAAGCATTTCCTCCTTAAAGGTGATGTGTAATTCAAGTGAAATTATTGGAATGTTATCTTTTTGTGTTTTGGTGTCTTTGCATTTTTATGCGGCATAATCACCATACCAACAATTATCTGTTTCAAGATATTATAATATGTGCTCGTAATTTAAATAATTATGACTCTTTTCCTAGTGTGTGTCTATATGTAACAAATGTGAAGTAACGGTTAACTTGACTCTAAAACAAAAACCTATGAGTTAACCCAAACGTTCCTTAATTTAATTTTGCTCATCCAAACATGTCGAAAGATACGTATAAATTATGTACTTCGAATCTTGTTCATGACATCAGCATGCATCTATGCAAAAATGTTTTTAGGATGTATTAACAATGCATAAAAATATTTATATGGTGTTCCTAACGTGAGTAATTTTGAAATAAAATTAGGGTTTTATGTGAAAGCAACTTTTGACAAACATACTTCAATTATGTAAATCCTATGTCTACGGGAAGCATATTAGTTATACATTATGTTATTGTAATCATAATTGCACATAAACAAAAGAAAAAATTAAATCCCCAATTTTTGATTTTGTGTTCACCATGAACCCTAGACACAAATTTGAAAGAAAATAGATGAAATGACTTATAATTAATGATCTTTATGATGTTAGGATTGATTATTGGAGTTGATTTGATCTTCAATTTGTGTTTTAGTGGTTGATTTTAAGGTTTGGATGGTTTTTGAGTTGTTTCATCGCAGCTGTTGGAGAGGAAGTGGGTGTTTGTTTTTGTGTTTAACAAAAATGAGGGTGATAGACATAAGTGTTCCGCTGGTAGCGATCCCATATCGTTATGGGGGGTGCCTGAATAAATTAGGGGGTCGCCCTAGATATGGGGGCCGCCATCAGCAGATGTTTTTGACTCAAATTTTGACAAAAAATTTATGAAAATAGTGACGTTTTAATTTGTATTTCGTGAATTAAGAATGCTTAAAGTACTTCGGATGAAGTAATTAAGTTGTCATGACACAGAATGGAACACGGACTCGAATTAAGACAGAAGAAAAGAAGGACGATTTATGGAATGTGTTCCATCATTCCTAAACTAAGACGTACATAGTTAAGCGATTCACGTTTAAGGTGTTAGTGGATGTCCGCAATGCATTGTCGATGACGATACTTTTTCGATAGAGATATATCCTTTCTAGACATTATCATGGAGAAAGTGGTGACAAATTTCGATGTGTTTAGTTCGCGATGTTGCACCGGGTTTTTGCTATGGTTAATCGCGCCTTTATTGTCGCACATGATCGAGACGTCATCGAGTCAAATGTCATAGTCGGTAAGAGCTTGTTTCATCCATTCTAATCATTACACTAACTACGAGCTAAGACCTGTTACAACTTGGAAGTGACCGACACTTTTTGTGTTTCCAACAATTTGTTGTCTCTTTAATGCCTTGCTCTTCTCTGCAGTTGCCTTCTCTTTATACGCAATGGCCTCAAAATGAGCCTTTGTTATTCGGGCTAAAGAAAAGGCTTCTTCTAAAGTTGTAGGCATTGCCCTTGACAGTTCTAATTGTAACGCCGGTTTAAGTCCGAAGGTATAAAACATTTTAAGTATTCAGAGATCCCCGTTATTCGATTTATAAGGATCTCAAACTCACTATGATATTCGGCCACCGAACCCATTTGTAAAAGCTTAGATAGTACGTCTTTTGCGTCCTGCTCGCAGCCCGATGCCATGAACAATAACTCAAAAAAAACATTTTTTTTTCACTGATGAACAGTATAACACCCTCATTTTTGACATATAGCAACAAAAGCTAATCTGGGGTATTATTTCATAGTACAACAGTCATAATCATAGAAAATGACTCATAAAAAGAGACGTTTTGGAAAATTTAGTTATCATTCATTTATTCATCAGAGTTTTACAAACAGAGGTCCCAAAATCTACATGAAAACATAAAGTTTGAATGATAACAGTTTAGCCATCTTCAAGTCCGTGCCACTCCGTGCCATAAGATGTTCAGTTACCTGAGATAAACATGATAAAAAGGTCAACACAATGGTTGAGTGAAATTCATAGGTTTATAATAAATAGTGTGAATACAAGTCATCATAAGAGTGGGTTACGTTATTATACACCCATAAGTGTAATAATTGCAATGAGGTATAATTATTATGGAAAACAATATTTTTGCGTCTAAGCTCATGGCACTCAAACTGACTAGTGTATATATGAATAATGATATATATAAAGATAATGGCCCCTGTGTAGGTAATTGCCATATACCTATGAGTTTCAAATATAGTGCGTTTGGTTACCTATCCGGCTAACACAAACGGGATTCGTCAATCCCAATAGATCTATTCACAATATTCGCGTTCACTCGCAAGTGATTAATGGTCCATGATGGTGGGGGTCTTTTGGCATAAAGGGACTTAGACAACAGATGCAATAATATATCAGGATAACATACATTTAGAAAATACTTGTATTTATGGTTTATAGCATGTATCCCCCTCACGGGTTTATGAAATAGAAGATTTAAAAGTGAGGCTATGAACTCACCTTAACAGTATAGGGAAATCTGATTGATGGCAAAAGTATATCAAGTGAAAGTAACGGCTTCGTCACGCAACCTGGGGTGATATGTCAAGTCTTAGTGTGATAGTTTATGTTTCAAAACTTCATAAAGTTTAACGTATATCTTTGATTTATTAAATTATGGAAATATTGTATCGATGTTCAGGCTATCATAATCCATAGGCCATGTAGTATCGTTTGAGGAACCAGAGCACTTTAAATCGTAAACCCAGCAAACTCGTCAAAATGAAAACTCAAATGAAACCCTTCATATGAAATTCCCTAGTAACGTGATACGATAAGATTTTAAGTTTCTTCAAAAGTTAGTTGATGATAAATTGTGTTTAATATATAACGAAATAATGCGTCGATTTATGATCAATAACGATGCATGCGTCGGGTTTTAATAAAATCGAGTTTTATAATATTAATATATATTTTTATAATTTATATAAAAATATTATATTTTATATTTTTAAGTTTGCAAAAATGGCAATATATACCATTGGTTTATAAACTTTTACAAGTTTAGTCCTTTATATATAAAGTATATATAGTTTAAACCTTTAACTTTGAAACTTTATAAAATAGGTCCTTATAGTTATATCTTTAGAATAATGACATTTTCAGCCCCTTTAGTTATAAATTTCAGAAAGTCACGATATATACCCCTATGCATGGAAATATTTGCAAAACAAGTCCAAAAAGCCATGCAAGCTTATTTTAAGATTCCAAATGATATTTGCAGGTTATAGCTTATTAGAATAAGCTAAAATAAGATGTTCTAACATAACAAAAGTTTAGAAAAAGGATTCGTTAGCTAGAAAATCAAAACGGGTCATTTTTAGGGTTTTAACCAAAAACACATGGGTTTGAGGATTCAAAGCTTCAAACAAGAGTTCATATATGATCTTAAGAGTATTATGAACATTCTAATACATAATATAAGCTTATGGAACAAGATCTTAGGCTTACTTGAGCTAAAATGGGTCGAAATAGGTTTTTATGACTCGTACGCCTAGGAATGGCTTCAAGACTTCGTTTTTCTTGCTTCTTGGCTTCTATTCTGAGCTTAGGGACTTCTCTTGATCTTCTATTGCTGCTAGGGAATGGTTAGAACTCCATTTGAGTGTGTGAGATGAGTTTTGAGGGATGATTTGAAAGGGTTGCTTGGTTCGTGTATTTATAGGGTGAAAAGACCCTTAATGCCCAAGTTTACTTGGTGTAAGATATCTAGGGCTAGAGTAGTGAGTATTGAGGGCTAGGAGGGTGAGTAATATAAGCTAGAAACTAGATATGAGATGTGGAGGGGTGTTTGGAGGCCACGGCTAAGGAAGGGAGACAAGGAGGTGACAAACCACCTTGGTGGCCAAGTATATTAGCAAGGAGGTGATGGAGGTGCTTGCTAGGCTGCTTGGTGACATAAGGGTGAGGTCATGGAGGTGCTTGAGGTGCTAGGTTGGTTTAAAATGGGTCAAAAAGGAAGAAAAAGGGTATCGGGTTCATTTAGGGCTCGGTTTAGGGTTTAGGGTTTTAAAATGTGGATTAGGGTTAGGATTAAGGGTAGATTAAGGTTTAGGATTAGTGTTAGGATTGAGATTAGGGCTTAGGATTAAGGTTTAGGGCTTAGTTTTAGGTTTAGGGTTTAGTTTTTGGTTGAAAGTGAAATTAGGGTTTAGGGTTTTGTTTTTAGGGTTTAGGGTTTTAGATTAGGGTTTAGGATGAATTAGGGTTTAGGTTTAAGGTTTAAAAGTCATGCATTAAGTGCTTGTACCTTGTACTAAAGTGGTGGTAAAGAAACTAGAATGAAAATGGTGGTAAAATGAGCTTATTTGACTTTATGCTTCATTGATTTGTACCTTGAGCTTAAATGAGTTGTACATTGACTTGGAGGGAAAATATAATTCAAATGTGGTGCATTGTACACTTGTACACATGCTTTAAAGGCTTGCACATTCATTTTATATGTATACATTACATATAATTAGGGTTTTGATATAAACGTTTACGTTTAAAGCTTGTTTTGATATAACATTTTGAAAAGTACGTTAAATGGATAATGTACTTGGTAAAAATGATATTAAGATATAGACTTGACATATTAGGATGTTTACATGATATAAACATAGATAGAGATGACATTGATAGAGGTTGCGTGAGCTCGTTAATTTAGAGATACAAGTTACGTTGCATAATGAGATAAAGCAAAAAAAATTCCTTCTAAGAAGGTGATATATTTATAATAGATGAATATTACAGTGCTTCTAATTTAATAGATGGATATTTACATTGATGAAAATTGCGAGTTGTTATAGATCATATCATCTTCTTTTAATATAATGTAAGATTCTTTTCACTAAAATTAACATCGTCTACATCATGCGCACCGTCATCGGAAACATAGCTTCTGCATTCCATGTCATCGTCATCATAATCATCATCTGAGGGAATATCTTCCATATATTCATCATGGTTGAAGCTCATTATGATTTGTGAGGTTGACTGACATGAGGTTTAGGGTTCGGCAGACTTTTTTTTAAGAAGGTTAAAGGGTGACGAATAGGGTTTGACGGGGTGGTTTAGGGAAGACGGCTCAATGTAGCCACTTAGGTATGGGGATTAGACTCGCTCCAATATCATGTTAGACAATGAAACCCGTAGCTCATTTATTATCATCACTATTTATAGATTACAAATGTATCATAAACATAACCTTAATGGACCTAAAACTCACAAACGAGACTTGGGCCAACTAATTTATCCTCTAATAGTAAATGCTCTCGGGCCAAAATGAATCATGTTTCTAGTATTTGCTTAATTGCTTTGTTAATAGGTGAAACGAGACGTGATCTCTGTTAAGCATTTAAGCTTAATCATGTTTTAACTGAAGTTGCATTATTTTTGATTTTTTTTTCTCTTGGTAGCTTAAAGAAATTTGTGCACCCTGACTTTAGTCTCAGGTTCGTCACTGTACTCGACAGGAGTAACTCATGAGTATCTCTTTTGTCCACAACTAGTAATTCTTACATGATGAAGGTATGTGGCACTTTTCTAGCCACATTTTTACTTAAAAAATATACCCTAGTAAGACGATAGAAGAAAGGGCTTACAAGCAAAAAAAATTCAGTGTATAGAAGTTTATAGAGTTCATATCAGCCATACCGCTACACAACATCGTGTATTTATAAATTAAGAGGTACAAATATAATTTTGTGCGTGTTGTTTGTTTCGCGCACTTGTTTATAAACATTTAAATTTAAATGTCTCCTAAAACCAGATACTACATTAAATAACTTATTTCCAGATTAACAATTTTCTTACTCATTTGTGCGCCCTATTTGTATTTGATTAAACTAATGGGCCACCATAATCACTTTTGAGTTTTGAACAAACAATCTTTGTTGCGGGCTGCTTAAGCATGGCCCATTTATAAGACACAAGTATCAACCAAGGTTTTCTTTTTGGACCAGGGTCCAGGATTTTTTTATAAATAAATTAGACGAATTACTCGCGCTTAAAAACGGTGTATAAAGACAAATAATTATAATTGTGAGTTTATGGTTTTGGTGTAACATTTAGGGGATGTTTGGTATGATGGAACGGAAAGGTAAGAAACGGAATCGGGGTATTTCTCGTGTTTGTTTGAGCATGAGAATGGAACATAGTCACATGGAACGGGGATCGCTTCGGTACGGGATCGCGGTTCGCTATTTCTAAAAATCCGGTACGACGGGAGGTAGGCTCATTCCGGTTCGCTTCGGTCCGGTGTACCATATATTTCGATTCGGTGTACCAAATTCTTTGGTACGGCGTGCATAATAATAATATTGTTTAGTTTCATATATATTTATACATTTACAAGTCATAAC
>BQNB010042336.1:0-46190 GCA_026074375.1 Tanacetum coccineum | reverse complement strand
AATCTCATGCTCCTCCTTGGATTTTGAATATATCAAGATGTCATCGATGAACACAATGACAAATTTATCTAGATACGGCTTACACACCCGGTTCATTAAATCCATGAAAACTGCTGGTGCATTTGTCAACCTAAAAGGCATAATTGTAAACTCAAAGTGTCCATAACGCATTCTAAATGCGGTCTTCGGAATGTTTTCTTCATGCATCCTCAGCTGATGATAACCAGATTGAAGATCTATCTTAGAGAAATAACGCGATCCTTACAGTTAATCAAATAAGTCATCGATCCTAGGGAGAGGATAACGGTTCTTGACAGTTAACTTGTTTAATTCTCGGTAGTCTATGCACATACGAAACGACCCATCCTTCTTCTTAACGAACAACACAGGTGCTCCCCACGGAGAGTGACTTGGTCGAATAAATCCTTTATCCTGTAATTCTTGAAGTTTCTCAGACAACTCTTGCATTTCCGAAGGGGCTAATCGGTTTGGAGACTTCGCAACCGGTGTCGCTCCTGAAATTAAGTCTATGCGAAATTCTAATTGTCGTTGAGGCGGTAGTCCCGATAAGTCCTCAGGAAATACTTCAGGAAAATCTCGTACTACAAGGATATCTTCTAGTTTCTACTCCTTCAATTTCGTACTATTTAGGGAGGTTAAAAATTTTAGTGCATGTTCCCCATGAACCCAAAGCATCTCGCCAGTCAATCCATCCCACAATAACATCAAAACTTACATAACCCAACGGTATCAAATCTATAGTGAACATGGAATTTCCTAGCTCTAGTTTGCACCCACATATAATCCTATCGACTTCTACATTTTTACCATCAGCCACTTCTATCACATAACCAGGTTTCATAATACTAGGTTTTAAATTTAATAAGGACACGTATTCAGTGGAGATGAAGTTAAAGTCAGCTCCAGAATCAAACAGTACAGTAGCAAAGTGGTTGTTTAAAGAAAATGAACCCGTCACAACTTTAGGATCATGAAGAGCGCCGACTGAATTCACATTAAAGGCCCTTCCTCTAGCTTGATTCCCATTGTTCCTTGTGTTCCGATTACCTTCAATAGTTAAACGGTTTCCTACTTGACCAGGTGCTCGGTTCAACTTAGGATAAGTATTTCGAAAATGATCGCGGCTCCCACACTCATAACATGTTCTTGATTTATGCTCCCCTCTAACAGCATTAATTGGCGCCACCTGCTTAACTGGCATACGACAATCCCTTGCAAAGTGACCCAGTTTCTGACAACTAAAGCACACCTGACAAGGTCCACCCTCTGGATGATAAGCCCAACACTTAGCACATTTAGGATAAGAGCCAGCGTACTTATTCCTATGAGGATTTGCTACCACAAATCCCTTGCCCACCTTCACCCTCTTATTATCATTTCCCCAACTTCCTTGCTTGCTTGACTCCTCAACCTCCTTCCTCTTTTCACTTCCTTTTGACAATGTCCCACATCTAACTGCCTCATCAGTTAGTATCCCAGCAGTAAGAATAGCACGTTAAATCATGGTTGGTTGAGTTGCTCGGAGCATCCTATGAATTTGAGGAACCAGTCCATGGATGTACCTTCTAATGCGTTTTGACTCTAGAGTAACTAAGTGTGGAACCAGTCTGGCCAACTTATGGAACCGATTAGTGTACGCGGCATGGTTAGCTCTGACCATAGTATGATTTCATAATTCACTCTCCAACCTCTCTATCTCGTTACTTGGACAAAATTCTTCCACAAGCAATGCCTTAAACTCTTCCTAGGTCATTCCATTAGCAGCTTCACGACCCCTAGCTTGAACCTGTGTGTTCCACCAAGTCAAAGCCGTATTTATAAATGAACTTGCAGCATATTTCACCCTCTGATTATCTGTACAACCACTATTTTCTATCACTGACTCCATTTTCTCGATCCATCGAGTCAACGCTATTGCACCCCTTTCCCATCAAAGTATCATGGTTTACAAGCCAAGAATGCCTTATAAGTACATCCATTGTTTCCACCATTTCTGTTCCTACCATTTTCGTTTCCACCATTTCCGTTTCCATTATTCACATTATTAGTCACTTGAGTGACAATTTGCGGGATGATGTTCTGCAACTGTTGTGCGATAATGTCAGCGATGTTGGGGTTCGCGCCGTTGCCAGAGCCGCTTCATCAGGTTGGAGCCATTTCTATATAAAGGATAAGATTAAAGCACGTTAGATGAGAGGAGAAGGATTTCTAATCCAATAATCCTATCATACTCCACACATCACTAAATACACATATATATACAACTAACATACAACGTGTTAACACCAATCCATGTAATCATACTTGCAAGTCAACATGTGTTGTGGCTCATGTATAATTATGTTGGCCACCATAATTTTAAATGCTCCCTTTCACACGTGTACTCCCTCCCATGACCACACTTCTTAAAGTTAACACACCACATAACACATAATATTAAGCACTCATATCATCACAATCTCGAAATAATACAAAAGAAACTTAAATCGTTATATTAAATAATCCATAATGTCGACAAAACAAAATCCTAAATATGGCTCCAACCACCTAAAAAACAACCAAATCCTAAAAGAAATAAAACGAGAAAGAAAGTCTGGTATTATGCAGATAACATAGGCTTAATCAAATCTAATTTGAGTCAAACGCTGCTTGCACAGGTATCCTCCAACTCCTGTGATTTTGGTTTGCTTCGAGTTATAGACTCAAGGTCCGAATCAACCTCTTCGAGTTGTAGACTCAAACAGTGTACATTTTAACAAAGCCACAAGTTTTTTATGATGACACTCATAAACAAGCTCTTGGTTATCAAAATCCATTTTATCTCAAGAAAGCTCAGTGGATTAAGCCGACCTTGTATGATGGTAGTGTTATATCTAAACAACATGTTGCTAGTCCTGTGTTTGATGATGAAGAGACATTGATTTAGGAAGAAGTAAGTCGATCCAAAATGCTTGCAAAATAAAACGACCCAATTTCAAAAGAAAAGAAAGTTAATACAACTCCAAATAATCATGCTGAGTTAAATCGATTATCTGAGGATTTTGGTAAACATTTTGTTCCACGACGAGAACTGACTTATGAACAAGCTTTCTGGTTACAAACTTCACACCTTAATACTGACCAATCTGCTTCATCACCTGTCAAAATTGAGGCTCCTTGAGAACTTCCTAAGGTAATCCTGGTTAATACAAGCCTTGAAAAGCTTAAATACCATCTTGACCAATTTGACACTGTGGTGAAAAAGAGAATTATACCCGATGCTTTAACAGAAGGGGACTGGGGGTTTGAACACGCTAAAGCTATTTTTCTAAACGAAATAATTCCATTTTTAAAGACCTTAAAAGACATATTTAATGTTTTTGATAAAGATCTTTTAAATCAGGTAACGGAAGTACAAACAATTTTTAATCAGATGGAAGCAACTGTTCAACAGTATTTTGTAGACAAATAGTATTTTGAAATTCCTAAGAAAGAACTGTTTCTTAAAAATGATCGACTCTTACAAAAAATCATGTCTCAAGATGTTATGATATGTGTGATGAATTCTATTGCTGTTTTTGATGATGTGAATGCGGAAATGCAAAGTAGTGAATCTTGTGTGAAGTGTGTAGATCTTGATGCTGAGCTTTTGATTAAACAAAATGCATATAATGATCTTTCGAAAAGTTACTCACAACTTGAAAAACAATGCATTTCTCTTGAGTTAACAATGCAACTCAATCAAGAAATTTTTCAAAAGGATTCATTAAGTAATAATCAAAATGCTCTTGAAATTTCAGAATATTTTGAAAATAAGGATTTGAAAGCTCAGCTACAAGCTAAAGACACTACAATCTGTAAGGTAAAGGATTACATCAAATCAATGAGATAAAATGACAAGGAAGAGAAAGTCAAATATGAAATAGATAAAATTGAGACCATAACATTGAATTGAAGCATAGTGTGGCAAAATTACTTTCTGAAAACGAGCGTTTATATAAAGAAATTGAGCATTTGAAAAAGATTTACAAAGATCAATTTGATTCGATTAAAAAGATACGTGCTCTCTTTAAAGAACACGGTGACTCTTTGATTGCTCAATTGAACTCTATGTCTATGAAAATGCGAATTTAAAACGTCAAATTCAAGACAAGGTTTTTGTGATTACATCATTGAAAAATAATTTACGAAAATTAAAAGGGAAAGAAGTTAAAAATACTAAACAAATACCAATTGTCACCACTGTTGCTCCAGGCATGTTCAAGCTAGACTTAGATCTAGCTCCTAGGTTATTACAAAATAGGGAAGCTCACATATGCTATCTTAAGCATACTCAAGAACAAGCTGACATACTTCGAGGGTCGAACAAGCTAAAGCAAAATAGCCTTTAAATAATGCGTTAGACCTTGCATGTAAGCATGCCATACGAATTCAGGAGTCACTTGTATATGTTCGAGATACGTGCCCTAATGCGATTAAACTTAGTGAGAAAAAGGTTGCTATCACACCTATGAACAAGGTTAAGAAAGTTAGGTTTTCTGAACCTCTCACATCCTCAAGCAACATCAAACATGTAGAGTCATCTAAAACATCTGATTCTAACACACCTATGTTGTCTTCTACAGGATTGAAGTGTTCTACTAGTACTTGTAGACACAGCCTACAAGCAATAAAAAGAATGATAGGATCTCACAAAAACCAAGTAGCAACAGGAAGAATAAAGTAGAAGCCCAACCTAAGAAAGTGAATAAAAAGAATCGTGTTAAAGAACCTATTTATGAATACAATGTTAAGCATACTATGTTAAATGCGAATTCTCAGTTAATTTATGTTAAATGTAAGCAATGTATGTTTGATGCAAATCATGATGTGGGTTTCCTTAATTTTGTGAATGATGTGAATATGCATGCTAAATCTAAATCTAAGTCAAAGAAAAGCCAAGTACATAATATTTAGAAACCTACGGGTAAAGTGTGCACTGATGTAGGACTTAAGTGGAAACCAACAGGAAGACTTTTCACTATAGTTGGTAACTCGTGCCCTTTAACTAGGATCACTCCCAAGAAAATAGTGCATCTTAAGAAAATCACTTCTAATTCAGCTGAAACACCAAAACCAGAGATTAAAGTCTATAGTAGGAGACCCAAATAAATAAAATCAGTAGGTTCGAGTAAAAAAGCTAAGATTGTAGAATCTAAGATTGCTAACAACTCAGAACCCAATCATTTGTGGGGATCCAATGCTACAGATGTTCCATCTTCTTTTCTCTTGTCAATGACAGGTTGTCCAGATTGTTCTCTGGTATCTGGACTCCGGATGCTCAAAACATATGACAGGGAATCGCTCTCAGCTCGTGAACTTCGTCAGTAAATTTCTAGGAACTGTTCGATTCGAAAATGACCAAGTTGCAAAGATAATAGGGTTTGGTGACTATCAGCTGGGAAACGTAATTATCTCAAGGGTATACTATGCTGAAGGGCTTGGACATAACTTGTTTTTTGTTAGACAATTTTGTGATGCGGATCTTGAAGTCGCTTTTCAAAAAAACACTTGCTTTATTCAGAATTTAGAAGGTGTTGATCTACTTTCAGGATCTAGAGACACAAATTTGTACACAATTTCTCTTGATGACATGCTAAAGACTTCTCCGATCTGTCTTCTATCAAAAGCATCAAAGACTAAGAGCTGGTTATGGCACCGTCGGTTATCGCATCTCAACTTCAGTACTCTTAACAAGCTAGCCAAAGACGGTCTTGCACGAGGCATTCCCATACTTAAATTTCAGAAATATCATCTATGTTCAGCATGTGCATTAGGAAAAAGCAAGAAAACCTCTCATCAACCCAAGGCTGAAGACACTAATCAAGAGAAACTATATCTTTTGCATATGGATCTTTGTGGCCCGATGCGTGTGGAGAGTACTAACGGGAAAAAGTATATCTTGGTGATTGTTGACGATTATTCACGATTTACTTGGGTTAGATTTTTTAGATCAAAGGATGAAGCTCCTGACGCTATCATCAAGTGAATCAAAAATATTCAAGTTCGTTTGAATGCCACAGTCCGTAATGTTTGAACAGATAATGGAACGAAATTTGTCAATCAGACTCTTCGTGATTACTATGAAAATGTCAGCATCGCATCAAACTTCTGCTGCTCGTACTCCTCAATAGAACGGCGTTGTCGAAAGTCAAAACCAAACTCTTGTGGAAGCTGCTCGCACAATGTTGATATTTTCAAAAGTTCCTCTGTTTCTATGGGCTGAAGCAATCAACACGGCTTGTTATACCCAAAACCGTTCCTTGATCCGTCCCTGCTACAACAAAACTCCTTATAAGCTGATGCATGACAAGAAGCTAGATTTATCGTTTCTTCATGTCTTTGGTTCACTCTGTTATCCGACCAATGACAGGAGGATTTGGGTAAACTAAATGCAAAGGCTAATATTGGTCTTTTTATTGGTTACGCCCCCGCAAAGAAGGCTTTTAGAATCTATAACAGGAGAACCTAGAAAATTATAGAAACTATTCATGTGACGTTCGATGAGCAGACAACATTGGCTTCTGAACAATTCGGTTCAGGACCCGGGCTTCATTTAATGACTCCTGCAACAACCAGCTCAGGACTCGTTCCAAACACTATTCCTCAACAACCATGTAATCCACCGAATAGAGATGATTAGGATCGTTTGTTCCAACCCATGTTCGATGAATACTTCAATCCTCCAACCATAGATGTCTCTCCAGTTCTAATAGCTGATGCACCAAGAGCTATTGATATAGCCATTTCACCTGTGTCTATGTCAATTGACCAAGACGCACCATTAACAAGTATCCCATCAACACAAGAACAAGAACATTCTCCAATTATTTCTCAAGGTTTTGAAGAATCACCAAAAACACCACATTTTCATGATGATCCACTACATGAATCTCTTCATGAAGACTCGACTTCTCATGGATCATCATCGAATGTGAGACCATCCCACACACCATTTGAACACCTTGATAGATGGACTAAGGATCATCTAATAGCAAACGTGATCGGTGATCCTTCTCGTTCTGTCTCCACAAGAAAGCAACTCGAAACTGACGCCATGTGGTGTTACTTTGATGCCTTCCTAACTTCTATAGAACCAAAGAACTTCAAACAAGAACTGACCAAACCATCTTGGATCGATGCAATGCAAGAAGAAATTCATGAATTTGAAAGACTACAAGTTTAGGAATTGGTGTCGTGTCCAGATAAAGTTATGTTGATCAAACTAAAATGGATTTATAAGGTCAAGACGGACGAATTTGGTGGGGTACTAAAGAATAAGGCTAGATTAGTTGCTCAGGGATTCTGGCAAGATGAGGGAATCGATTTCGAGGAATAATTTGCACTAGTTACAAGAATAGAGGCCATCCGTATCTTCGTAGTAAATACAGCCAAGAAGAATATGACGATCTTCCAAATGGACGTCAAAACGGCTTTCTTAAATGGCGAGCTTAAAGAAGAGGTCTACGTTTCTCAACCAGAAGGATTTGTTGATCAGAATAACCCATCGCATGTGTATAAGCTCAAAAAGGTTTTGTATGGTCTCAAACAAGCATCACGTGCATGGTACGACATGTTGTCAAGTTTCCTCATTTCACAACATTTCTCTAAAGGTGCAGTTGATCCAACACTCTTCACACGAAAAGCAAGAAACGACTTATTACTGGTACAGATTTATGTTGACGATATAATATTTACATCCACTAATACTGCTTTGTGTAATGAGTTTGCTAATCTGATGACCACTAAGTTCAAGATGTCAATAATGGGGCAGATGTCATTCTTTTTAGATTTACAAATTTCTCAAAGTCAATGAGGTTTAGACTTAGAGAGGAGCAAAAATGAATCCTCTCATTTTTTTATAAAACGCCAACTCAAATCTTTTATCAAACACCTCTAGACAAGGCCGAAACCTCTTTCTAAACCTAGTATGATCATGTTTCTGACATACCAACAAGCAAAAGTATTCATTTGACCTTAATCCAAATTTATGATGATTTTAATCATGTAACGGTCATTACTCCCGCATTGGTCAAACCAATTCAAATGCCACTTTATGTAAATGCATCATTTCTCGTCATGTGATATGCTTTACATATGATGCAAAGCACTTATCTGCAATAGCGTAAATAAAAATGTAAGGATAAAGGTAAAAGGAAATGATGCAAATTAGACGATCAAGTGAAAAGTGTGTATACAACATTTATATTCACTATAGCATAATCATAATATTAGCTTATATCTATGGCATAATTATCATCCAAACAATATAAGCAACCATTCACACACATATAGATATGATGCAAGTATAAATGTAAAGCAATAGCATAAATAAAAATGTAAGGTGAAAGGTAAAAGGAAATGCAAATCGGACGTGATGATTTATAGTGGTTCGGTCACGAAACACCTCTTCGCCCTACTCCACTCCCCGAGTTCTAATCCTAGCTAGAACCAATCTATCACAACACAACACACCACTTCACGACAATTCACAACTTGGCTTCACCACATGACTTGTTCTTTACTCCACAACTTCACTTCAACTTCACGACTTCTTTACCCTTGACAACTTTTCTATACTTCACAACTTCACTTCACTTCAACTAGACACTACCTTGATTACACCAATCTAACACTACTTACTAAGATCACCACGATCTAACAACTATACACACCATGATCACCACGATCTAACTATTATACAAGGTTTGAATATATGGACTCGATCTATACCATTGTGATGAATGTAAGTCATGTCACGAATGCATCTTACTAAAACGACATACTTCGATAATATTAAATGATAACGAGAGTTCTTCTCTTGGACTTCGAGGAATAAGCTTGAATCACTTGGAAACAAATGCTTAAGATTAAATGATCAAAGGATTGAAAGGAGAGTATAAACTAATTTAGAACAGAAAGAAAGTGTGTGCAAAAGGTGAGAAAATCAGTAGAGAATAGTCCAGTATTTATAGGCAGGCTGAGACAAAAAAAACATGGTCGGTCCCCTTAATTAGGGTGTCGGTCCCCTTAAAATTAAGGGGGTCGCCCATTTATTATTCACAGGGGGACTCCGCACCAAGCAATGACGCTCCCTTTTTTGTCTTTTCTGGGGGAGGTGTTTTCTGAAACATTTCTAGCCGTTTTTAGGTAGAAAAATGGAATTCAAAATATTTATTTTGAATAAAATATTTCTTTTAAATACAAAAAATGTTTTGTAAAAGTTTTTTAATATTTTTTGTTACCTTTTATCAAAATATGCTATGGCTTTAAGGAAAAATAAAATTCTTTGAATCATTAATATTAAATTATGCATTTATTTATTCTTACCTAGAAGTGATTTAAGTCGGGGTGCTAAGTTTGTTGACAGCGACTTGAGGACGTCGAGAGATGTCTGTCTTATGAATGCATTTGATTGATTTGTGTTCACAAGTAATTGAGCACTTTACGTTATATGTTATAAATTACATGTTTGTCATCACCAAAACATGAAGAGAATGTATAGGTTAAATATCGTAATATTTCTACCAACAATCTCCCCCTTGTTGATGATGACAAAATTTGTAAACTATAACTCATAATAAAATGTATAAGTTACTTGTTTACATTTCTTCTCCCCCTTTTGTCGAAACAAAAAGGTGGACACTCCAAGCAATCTATTTCATTAGATGAGACTTTTACTAAACTTTAATAGTTGAACCAAGGAGGCGAGCTTGCATCGTCCCAGTGAAGTCTTGCTCCTATCAACCTCGTTGAATCATCCTAAGATATCTACTTTGACTCTCGAGCACCCCTTAGCTCATTGCACTCCTATGACACTTGCATTCCATGTATATAGACTCCAGGGGATCCATGGATCAAATTTGTTGCAAACTCTTAACCTACATAAGGGTTAGTTTCGTGCAACATAATATATATATAAGAGCAATATTATAAGGGTGGAATACACATATCAAGAAATGTGTAGATGTCATAACGGTTGCAACTACACCTCAGTGTATGCTCACCCGTGTTTGGTGCACAAGGAATCAAGCTACGGAAGTGTTGCTACAAAGATATTAGTTGAATATTGCACATTATATTTTATATCGATGATAGCATTATAATATCAACGCCTAACAGGGACACGAATTGCATGTCTTAGATATATGCACTCTAAAACTATGAATATTAAAAGAATATTTAAATCCTAGACCTTTGCAATAGATGTTTTTAATAAAAAACAACCTAAATCCTGGTAAAAGGTATCTGACGTTACTTAATACATAAGAATGTTTAGGAACCAATGATAAGGTTCGACCGACACATGCTTAAGACTTGACCAACACCCTTCGATATAATACCGACTTTAATAAACAAAAACAAAATTCGTTTATTGATTGACATACTATTATTATGAGAATGACTTCTTCCAAGATGTCATTTGGATAGGGAGTATGATCGTATTTTGATCGACATGTTCCTTATGGTATCGTCATTTAACCAAGAAGATGATATGGATTTGAATAGACTAAGGGTTGTATTGAGATATTCCTAAATCCTCAAGGTTTCTTTGTTAAGCATTATGTATGCTTTTCATTTTTGGAGTGTTTAAGAACAAACATTATCGTAAGACTTTAGGTCGAACTAAATGTTGATGATAAAGATGATTTGTTAAGGAAACATAAATGAAGAAGGATAAGCGTGAATGGAAGGAGAAGGTGTTGACTATAGATTTGTTGGTGTTTTGTTGGTTGTTAATGTTGATGAACAAAGGTGAAAATATGGAAAATGGTAGAAGTGAAGTAAATGACTTGACATTGTGATGACCTCTTAAACAAAACACTGAACCGATTGAATATCTTCTTTATTTCTTTCACTTGCTAAAAAGTAGGAAATTGATTGGATTGAAAAATGAAAGGACACGACATTGTGTTGAATCACAACACTTAAAGATTGAATAATCTTACTTTGGGTTCTTCACTGGCTAAAAATGAAATGATTGGATAGACGCATTTCATTACGGAAATTCGCTCTTGATTTTGACAACTTGGCACCATGTAATGAGTGTCGGGATATGAGGATGAGCACGCTATTTCCAATTACAAATTCACTTGCTTTTGAACAAACATAAGGCACACACTGCTTTATGAGTGTCGGGATATGAGATGAGACACATTTCATTATGGAAATTCACTTGAGGGAATGGTTACAATGTGTGATCTTGTTGTGAAAATAAACTAGGTGGATGACTAAAGAGATTCGGTGTGGTAAAGGATGACTCAGTTTTACATTGTTGGTTTTTAGTGAATAAGAATAAGATATGTGAGTTCTTAAGAGTATTTGGTTAAAGGATATATGTGAATAGATGTGTTTTCCCTTCCCTTTTAATTCGTGCTCCATCGGAATTAAATTATAAAAAGAATCCGTATAAGAGAATAACGAGGAAAGTGATGAGCTTGACAAATGTCAGGACGATGACGGTTAAGCATATAATGAACTTTTCCGCAAATTTATGTCGCACTTCTCGAGTCGTTGTGAATGTTAATAGATTTAATTCCACGACGAGGTTATGATGTTGTCTTAAAGGTGGTAGTGGAAATGTTGCGGAAGTGTTAACCTAACCCACTCTATATAATAATAGAGGCGTGTTGATTAGGTTTTGGTGAAATGACCTCTAGACTATGAACTATGAGTGCATTTTAATTTTGCATTTCTGCGAATTAAAATGCTTTATACATTCGGCATGATGATTAAGTTGTCAAGATTTTTCAGATTGTATTTAATAGTAACAAGGACTTTTAAAAATGGAGAATGACACGTTTATGAGACTTGTTTCATCATTCATAGACCTAGACTTAAAAAGGTTTACGTTTGAGTGGTTTGGTGAAGATGTCGATGATGTTGTCTTTCGATAAAACTTTTTCGATAAAGATATTTCCTTTTGGACATTGTCGTGAAGGAAATGACGACGAATTTTGATGAGTTTTCTATCCTAGGATCAATGGATAGAGTTCGATCCTCATTATGTATGAGGTGAGCATGATAAACCATAGTGACATTCCTAAGGGGACGGAAAGGACTAACGGAAGTGAAAGTACTTAGTCGTAAGATGTGTATATTAAAGAGGCGACGAATCACTTATGTAGAAACTCATAAGGACTTTGTCACACGACGGTTGATGTAAGCTTTTAGCTTTAGGAAGAGCATTTTAACATATGTTGTTAAAAGGCTTGAATATGAATTTTCAGATATGACCTTTAATGTTTGCGATCGCAAGTCAAATTACTTGAATATTTTGGACAAAATGTTTAAGTTGTCAAACCTACTTGGAGGAGTGTTAGATATGTATCTAACTTTTCCTTGACGAAAGAGTGGATTATTTGGAAGAAGGCGAGATGATGATTAAGGGAATGTGTGGGTGAAGATTCTAGGAGATATAAGACCATTTTACGACTCTTTTGACTTTTTAGATTTGTGACACGGACGCGAAGAAAAATATTCTAGTGTGAGAAAATATATACCTAGATGCATAAGAAATATAAATATAGGCATATAAGTTTATCTAAGCATGCATCGACACAATAATCAACAAGATTATTGTTAGCCTCAAAATAATGAGTCGAACAATGGAAGTTCGTTCATAACTATATTAGGTCTCAGTCATTAAATAATTATACGTTGTAATAGGCTACATGGGTAAACGGGCTCTTAAATGTAATCTAACCGGTCACGTGTATCGGGCGAAAGCCCAAGTAATTACCGAGCCCGGCCCGTAGAAATACCAAGGCATGAAAGCCTCTTGGTATTAAGTATAAATACCCCTCTCCAAGTATGGAGAGGGTGTTGATTCTTGTTAATTCTCATTTGTAATTTTGCAAGTAATCATCCAACTCTCATCTTCTCTCTACCTTTCTCTCTCTAACTTCTCTCTACAATTCTTCCATATTTTCTCATCTTATTTTTCTTGTTTCCATAATGAAGTGAAAGTGATATTGGGTTCCGACATTTGGTATCATTCGCCACGGGTGGGTTTAGTTTTTGTTAGTTTTCGTTGTTGATTCGTGTTTGTAATTTTTTTTGTGGTTTCGTTTTTTTATTAAGCAAAGTGGTTCGATTTGGTTTCTTGGCTTATAAGCTTTTAGTCGTGGTTATTTCGTGCGTGGCTAAGAAAAACGCAAGGACGAAAAGATCGTGTTGTTGGTGCCTCAATCGAACGAGTGACAACCAATAGAACCGAACTAGAAGGCGTGCTTCAAGGACCGAACTAGATCTCACTTCAAGGACCGAACGAGGGTTTTTCAGTTTGGACCGATCGAGTAACTTTAGTTTGGACCGAACGAGTCTCATCCTTCGAGGACCGAACGAGTGCATTATCTGTTTGGACCGAACGAGCAAACTCAACTAGGATCGAACTAGTGTTTTTCTTCACGGACCGATCGAGTGATTTTAGTTTGGACCGAACGAGGGTTTTTTAGCTTGGACCGAACTAGTTTCTTCTTGCTAGGACCGATCGAGTGCATTTCTTCGAGGATCGAACTAAATTTCGTTTAGGATCGAACAAGGACAATCGAACTAGTTTTCACTTGTGGACCGAACAAGAGAATCAAACTAGTCAAATCTCTTGTGGACCGAACTAACGGACCGAACTAGTTGATTTCTTTTAGAACCGAATTAGACAACCGAACCAACGAACCGAACAAGCATTGAACCGAACTAGTCATTTTTTGTTTTACGGTTTTTTCTTGATTTTGTAAAATCCCGTGAAAGATACGATTCTTCTCTCGGTTTAAATCCAAGAATTGTAAAATCCCGTGATGAACAATTAATTGAATTCTCTATCCACAACAAACATTCACTTTACACTGCTTAAGATACCTAAAATCCTTCTACACATTCATAATTTTCAATCATCCATCATGACGACTCCAATTTGCAACTTCCACAACCGACAGTCAATGCATAACAAATAATGGCTGTGGTTCAAGGATCGTACCACCATTGCTTGCAACAGGACGATATGCACAATGGCGTTCACGGTTCTTACGATACATTGATACAGACCAATGGTGATGCTCTTACAAAGTGCTTCTCACAGGTCCTTATACTCCAACATGGTCACTTATCACCAGCCTGTTCCAGGCAACAGAGGATTCTCCCGAAGTTCATGCAAAAACAATCAGATCGCGAGACAGTTCTGAATATGACTTTGAGAACAAAGATCATTATGAATCTGAAAAAAGAAGCGTATTCATTTTGAATTTTGACTGAATTGGAGATGAAATCTACTCAACTGTTGATGCATGCAGACAGCTCAAGAAATGTGGGAAGCCACGAGAGGTTACAACAAGGTGAAGAACTCATTATTCAATGTATGTCCAAGGACAAAATTATTTTGGGAGTTTGGACAATTCACCTCTCACGATGGAGAAACAATTGAGTCATATACCAAGATTCTACAAGATGATGAATGAAATGATCAGAAAACATTTTGACAGTGTGCAATGATGCAGTTCAATGATTCAAGTCTTTACATACTTCAAACTAGAATGGTTCAAGATTTGTCACGATTATGAAAGCAACAACACAGTTGAATGAAGTTTCATATCATAAGCTCTTTGAACATTTGAAACAATACCAAAAGGAAGTTATATGTCTCTGTGCTGATAGAAAGGGCCAAGAATGCTACCCATTAAAGCACTTGTTGTATGCTCAAACATGCAAGATCACTTATTATCAAACACCAAAACATTCAAAATCATATGCACCAAAATCCGAAGCTTCACTTCAAACCAGATCTCATGAAGCTACAAGTTACAAAGCAAAGAGACTAGCCAAACCAATCACCTCCATCTGAGTCAGCTTTTGAAGAAGACAGTGATACTGACAAGCTCAGAGAAGGAAAAAGATATGAGAGAATTTGGCTGCCATTGCAAAGTACTTCAAGAAATCCTAAACCTACCAACAAAAACCTCAGTACTTCCTCAAACACCAGGACACAAGAATGTGGATCTAATCCAAGATACTAGACTGACAATTAGATATGGACTGTTTGGGAATCAGAGGGATGTAAATGTTGTTGGGGCTAGGAAACTGTAGGTGGTCCAGTTAGTGCAAACAGTAGGCGGATTACATTGCTTTAACTGCAAGGAATTTGGTCATTATGCTAGGAATGCGACAGGCCCAAATACGGTGTTAGAGACTTCACGTATCCACAAGGAAAGATGTTGCTGTGTAACAAGCTCGAGAAAGGTGTTAATTCCAGCAGGCTATCTGAACTGGTAGAGCACGGATGAGAAATTGATGAACAAGAGTTGGAACGAACATTCGTTCACATGGCAATGATTCAAGAGGGTTCTAAGCTGACTCAGGCACTGACGTTGAGCCATGGGAAACAGCTACACTACGATAATGATCTTAATGTGTTTGCAAGATCTTACAACATTTTGAGCAATATGAATCCATTGCTAACACATGTGCAGTGAAACGGTGTGGTGTGAGGTGATAGTATGTTCATTCCTGACTCAAACCCGGATTATGTGTGAGAATGATATTAGAGATGCCAAAATGATGTAGATGTGATTAATGAGCGTTGCTGCACTTGCTAATTTAAATGCTTGATGTCGATCGGACAATATAAAGATACAAAAAGCAAATTAAAGAAAGCAAATGATCAATTGGAACTCAAGAGTTAACTGAGTGCAAATCTATTCTGTGCGGAAAACTATGAACTCTAGGAGAATTAATAGTATCCGGGATAGTTGTTTATTTAGTTGCACTTCAAAATAAACAGACTGAGTTTGAGAGGTACAAGGCCTTTAATGACCGTACAGTTGATTATGACAAACTTGAACGTAAGTTAAATGAAACTCTAGGACTATTAGCTCAAAAGGACATTGACATAAAAGAAGGTTTAAAACTTAAAGCCTACGAAATTTCAGTTGTCCAAGAGAAACACGATGAGTTAGTCAAACAGAGTCTTTTAACTAAGTCACATTACGAAGGTCTTGTCAAAGAGAAAACAAAGGTCATAACGGATTTGAAACTTAAGGAAGAAAAAGATATTGACAAAATGATTTCAATGGAAAACCAATTAAAGTTTTTGAATGAAATTGTTTACAAAAGGAGTCAATCAATCCAAACCATTCATATGTTAGCACCCAAATGCCCTACATTTAATGGAAGACCTACCTTTGCTAATCCAATGTACCTCAAAAAGGCTCAAAATGAGAAACCATATTTATATGAGATCCCACATGACCAATCTGATCCTGCAAACAGACTCGTCCCTGATAGGGAAGAGATTCTGACTCTTAAAGAAGAGAGTCGATCAAAATTGAATAAAGACTTAGTGAAACCCTATGACTACACAAAGTTAAATAGTCTTTATGAAATTTTTAAACCCCCGACCCATGAATATCTTATTCAGTTAGCATATACAAATGAAATAAGGAAGAAAATTTGGAGAAAATCATTTGTGAAAACGAAACCAAATATTTTCAAAAACATAGCTTTCTTACATGTGTCCAAATCAATAAGCAAAAGTATACAAGCGTATAATGTCATGACAAATAACATAAATCATCTTAGAGAACTTGTCGATCAAGCTTGGGTGAAACATTCTAAAGATCATTTTCGTGCCCCAACTGCTCAAGATATGGAAATCCTGATTAAGACATGTTTGATGCCTCTTGCCCTTAAGACTCAGAATGATAGTTTTGCATTTGTTCATGAACTTAAGAAAGAAATGCATGCTGATTTAAAGTACGTTGAATCCCTTGAAAATGAAATTGATGAACTAGAATCTGATATGGCAGAATTTTCAAACATGTATGATATGCTCTTGCAAGAATGTGTGTCTAATGATGTTATGTGTTCTTATTTGAATTCGTTATCTGATTTAGATGCGCACACTGAATTGCAATGCTTATATCTTCATAAAGTCAAGGAATGTGACTATCTTGCACAAAATCTTTCGAAACAAACTGAATTTGTTAGTAAAGAGGTTTATACTGAGCTTTTATGAAGTTTTGCTAAATTAGAAAAACACTCGATTTCTCTTGAACTCACTTTACAACAATGTCAAGAACAAATAAAAAATGACACAGTTTGCAAAGAAAAAGCGTCAAACGTATTTCTAAGTAACACAAATGTGATTAAACCAGGCATGTATCAAATTGACTTTAGGTCAACACAAACTAGAGCACCACAGTTGCCTTAGACTTATAAGAATACTAATCCTCGCATGTCTACATCTATAGGAGTAACTCACAGAACTAGTGTTAGCAGACCAACGCCTAGGTGCACTCAAATAAAAGATAAGGCCTTGCCAAACACTAGTCAAGTAAAGTTTAAGAAGACTAAAGTAGAAGACCACCATAGGATTTCTAGTATTTCTAATAAAACAAAGTCTGTAACTGCGTGTAATAACAGTTTAAAATCCAGAACTTCGAATGTTAAAGTTGTTTGTGCTACTTGTGGAAAATGTGTGTTTAATTCGAATCATGATGCTTGTGTTTATCAATTCTTGAATGACGTGAATGCTAGAACTAAGAAGCCTAAAGTAGTGCATATTAGTACTAGAAAAACCAAAAGTCAAGAGAACAAATCTGTTGTAACACCCCCTAAGAAAACAGTTGCATCATAATCCATTATTCAGAAATCCAAGAGTTACTATAGGATGCTGTATGAGAAAACTAGTAAGGCATGGAAATGGTGGATAGAACAACAATGCCCATCAGGATATAAATGGGTTCCTAAGACAAAAACAAAATGGGTGCCTAAAGTTAGGAATGAGAATGTGAAAAAGAAAGTTAGTTTTGTTATAGATAATGCATCTAGGATATCTAATGTCTTGAAACTCACAAATACTTTAGGATCCAATTTGTCAAGTATTTTATCGTCCTCTAATTCTCTTGCAAATTGTTTAACTCATCCTATTCATTGTTGACTCTGGATGCACAAAGCACATGATGGGCAATCTAACACTGCTGTGTAATTTTGTTGAAAAATATCTAGGTATCGTTCGGTTTGGGAATGATTAGTTTGCATCAATTCTTGGTTATGGAGATCTGGTTCAAGGAAATATAACGATCAACAGGGTTTATTACGTCAAAGGCCTCAATCATAATCTCTTCTCGGTTGGTTAATTTTGTGATGCGGATTTGGAGGTTGCTTTCCGGAAATCTACGTGTTTCGTTAGAGATCTTCAGGAAATGATTTACTAACCGGTAACCGTGGATCTGATCTCTATACAATTTCCCTTCAAGAAACAACTTCATCAACTTCAATCTGTCTCATGGCTAAAGCCTCACCAACTCAAGCATGGTTATGGCATCATCGAAGACAGATTTCTATTCTTAACTTTCGGACTACATCAACTTGTGCTTTCAAAAGAAGGCTGTCGTGATTGTTAACCTATAGTTGAAATATGTTAAGGATTCAACTATGTTCCTCTTGTGAAGTGATTAAATCAAAAAGAAGTTCATTCAAGACAAAGACTATTCCAAGTTCGAAAGGACGGTTAAATTTGCTTCATATGGACTTATGTGGTCCAATGCGGGTTTCTAGCATAAATGGGAAAAAAATATATTCTGGTAATTGTAGACTACTACTCCAGATACACTTGGACTCTATTTCTACGATCCAAGGATAAAACACCAGAAGTTTTAAAAGTGTTCTCACGTGATCAAGAAATCTTTAAGCCCCAGTAATTTTGTTAGAATTGATAGAGGCTGGTTCTTAAACAAGGACACTTATGCATTTCTTTAAAGATGAAGGGGTTTGAGCATCAAACTTCTACTACTCGAACACTAAACACAGACGAGGGCGTTTCCAAAAGATGAAACACGTTACTGTGGTTGAGCTTGCTAAAAAAAAAGCTTTCAGCTTCTAACTTCCTTTGTTCTTTTGGGCTGAAGCAAATTGCAACGCTGCTATACTTAAACATATCTATATCACTCCCGAATAATCGAGAAAAGAGTGGCTATCCACTTCATCAATGTGAAGAAACCTTCAATAAAACTTCATCTTTGGTTGCACTTGTTTACCTAATCAGTGATGGGAAAATTTGGATAAGATGAATAGAAAAGGGATTCGTGCATATTTTGGTGGTAAACTCCACTCAGTCAAAGGGGATATCGCTTCTACAACAGTGAATAAGATGATAGTTGATCATACATCTTGCGATTTGATAGATCAACGAGATGTGAAGGAGCGTGTTGAATGACACTTCAGGCCTGTTCCTAACGACAAAAGGCGTAGATTATGGCAACTCTGACCCCGTCCGTACAATTAAAAATGTTTCTCCTTCAGCAGATACAATGTTCCGTCACACAAGGATTTGGATGTCTTTTCGGTCCATTGTACGATGAATTTTCAATGCGGTACTTTCGTGTGCAACAAGTCTTCTTCTCCCACAGATAATTTGCTCACAAGACACACATCTTCACGAATATTCAATCTACATCAGACCAACAAATCAACAAATGTTCATGCTGAGGGGAAAACAACGATAGAGAGTCTAGCAGACGATAAGAACATGAATTTACCAATCTTTCTATACACCGGTACAGATCGTTTATTGGAGTTTTCCCACGCAATATTGGTTAATAAATTTGCTACCAGTTCAATCAACACTAAGATTCCGAATACTGATGGACAAAAGATCACCCGTTAACTCAAGTTCGTGGCGATCTATCCAAGCTAGTACAAACAAGACGACAACTTGCAACAGATCCTGAAATGTGTATGTTCGCACTCACCGTGAGTACAGCTGAACCAAAAAACATTAAGGAAGCAATGGTTGATTTGATCGGATAGAAGCATGCTGAAGTGCTTCCATTAGTTTGAAGACTTTAAGTTTGGAATTAGTTGACAAAACCCTTTGGCAAGAACGTATTCAAGCTAAAGTGGTTTTGGAGTACAAAAAGGATGAAGAAAAACTGTATTTGCAACAAGCATGACTTGTAGTAAATGGTTATGACTCAGGAAGAGGTATTGATTTTGAGAATCATTTGCTTTCTAGTGCTCGCTTGGAAGCTTCGGATTTCGTGCATATTTGCACACAAAGTCTTTTCCAATTTATCTGATGGACGTGAAACGGCATTTCTTAATTGGTCTATGAAGGAGGAGGTTTTGTTTCACAACCCGAGGGTTCGTTGATCTGATCATCAGACAAAGTTTACCGATAAGGAAAGCTCTATATGATTAACCAAGTAGAGAGCCTAGTTTGATGAACTTTCAAAATATCCGATATCCAATTGTATTTACTAAGGTTCCATTGAACAAACTTTATTCAGATAAGATCGGGGATGTATTCTAATTGTGCAAAATTGACGTTGATGTCATTATTTTTGGGTCCACAAACCCTAAATTTTCTAAAATGATTTGAACAATTAATGCATAATAGATTTGAGATGTCCTTAATGGGGGAAATGAAATTCTTTTTAGGACATCAAATCCACCAATCCCTATGAGGTATCTTTATCAATCAGGTCAGGTATGCTTTAGAGATACTGTTATTCCTATATATAATCAACACAACAAATAAGCAAAACCCAACATAAGTCTTAATGAGCCGAAATAAGAAAAGATGATAAGGAGAGAGAGAACTAACTGGAAAAATGAGATTAGAGAGAAATGGCGCGTTACAAAAGTGAACAAATGCAACCAACCCCTTCATGTGAGGAGAGGGTTTCTTTTATTAACCCTTAGCCAACGTAGGCGTATGGGCTTTTCTACTTGGGCTGGCTTTGGGCATATCTTGGGCTATGAGCCGAAACACGAACAAAATTATATTACTATCAAAGATCGTTGAACCGACTAGCCATTACTTTACAGACCCAATTTGATTTATAAGACGATACATTCTTGTTTGGTTAATTATATTAAGGCTAACAATCTCCCCTAATGTTGAGGTCTCTATCTTCAAACTCCTTCGTACCACCGATGAAATTCTTGTAGGAGTTTGCTTTGTTTTATCATTGTCTCCCCTGACATTGATGTTATGATTCTTAACGTTTATGCTTAACTTGTTTTTGGTCTTGTCTCTTTCCCGTTTGTAAGGCTTTGTTCATTCAATTCTTTGTGATCTTGTTGTGGCCTTTATCTTTTTGACTTTGAGTTCTTGAGATCGTTATCTTGCATCATCTTCTTGACTTGAATCATCTTGATTTGACTTCCTTGATCATCTTGTGCTCTTGACCAACATACTCATACTTGTTACATTCTTGTTTGACATATATGATTATTTAGATCTACACTCTTCAACTCCAAATGACAGATTTTAATTTGATTTGAGGTTCTTTGATGGTGGGGAGTTAGAATCACAATCTTGATGTTGAGCGATTGTCTTTGAATGCTTGTGTATGAGCATGTGGTTTATGAAGCGACTTCGCTGGAATGAGGCTGCAACACCGTCATCTAAACCTGAAATAAGACATTTAGCAATAAAAGATGAATTTGGCTTTGTCATTCATCTTTAGTTCAGTTGCATTAACCTCCAGTTTCCTATTTTATAGTATAAATACTATACCTGTGATCAAGTAGATTCAAAGAATCTCCTTGACAGGGTTTCCAGCTCAAAGCGTAGGATCTTCTAACACATGTGTATTAGAATCACCATGCTTGCTAGTTCTCATTATCGGAACGTCTCAAAGCAGACAACACGGTAAGAGTGAATCAGATAGTTACTATTTTCCGAATTTGTCATCAATTCATTATTACGGACAAAATTGTATCCAGTTAACACAAGCTCGATTCATATAGGAATCTTTACATTCACTTCCATAGAGCTTGTTTGATGTTGGTCCAGAGCAGGATTTCATATACACTGTGAAATACTTAAATATCAATCGATGTTCTGGCAATATCACAAGGATAATGCGTAGGACTCTTGTTACAACTTGTGATACTTTATGGGTGTTAACAGTGTATTTTGACATTGTTGTCTAATGAGATTATACTTTGATCTCTTCTGGATCTAGACTCGGATTGTGTGTACTTTTGGTTTTAGTATTCGGATGCTGGAGCGCAGACTGTACCTCTTCAATATTAACCATCTCGCGTGAGAGACTGTCAATTAATATAACGTTGTATTCGTGACAAATGAGACAATGTTTCTTTTGAGAGAACTTAATGGTGGGAAGGGTTGTGCATGCATCACGGGTCCATGATGCTTTCTTCAATATCGAAACAATATCATTGATTTTGATAGATTATGTTATTACCAGGTTTTGGCTAAGTTTTTGGGGTTGCTTTGTTTTAACCTTTATCCATACATATCTTTTTCATTCTTTAAACCCTTCATTGCTACAAGCGTCATTTACTAACACGTTGTTGTGATTATTCCGTGTTTCTCAATCTTAGTCGCATTTTTCCATTACTCTTTCATCTCCAATCATACCTAAGGACTGCTATTTCTAACTATGGGATGTCCTTGGGTAGATCCTTCCAGTTCTGGTTGGATCGTAGGACTTATTTCTAACCTAACCACTTTTGACTTTAGACTCGTCGTTAAACTTAATAGTTGTTGGGTAGAGATGGAACATAATCCATTTTCTGAATTTTTATTTTCAATACTCCCTACAGTTGTGGCTTCGAGAAATTATTTAGCTCAGTGAAGGAAATGAGTGGCTCACATAGGTCTTAAAGATCACATTCTTCTAGATAATTTTAATTACAATTTTCTCCTTACTTGTTAAATAATAAACACTTAGTATTTAAAATTCCAGAATGAGTTATGATTTGACATGAAAAAATCCATGGGAGGAAAAATTATTCTCTACGATATTGCATGAATTCATTTTCAACATTGCTGCCCTTCATAGACTGTGTATATTGGTGGGTACCAATATTATTAAAAATTGACATTGGAATTGAAAAATTAATATGGACACCACAATATGTTGAAGACGGAGTGAGTGCCTTAGTGAAAATGTATATTATTAATTGACATTAAGTGTCCAATTTTTTATTGACAGAATGTGTTTGGACTTAAAATTGACATTTTGAAATGTACCTAACATCTTAAAGGGCTTTGGTTTAAAAGTCCCCCTCAGAAATTGATCACATAAATGAATTGTCGTACTAAATTCTTTAAAACCTTATTCGAGGAAGGGAGTGTGAACACACAAATTTCACAAACACACTTTTTATGGAGTACATCCACAAATTATATTGGAAAAGTGACATTGAAAGTGCTTTTTGAAAAATTATGTTCAACAATTTTTAAAAACCACATGATAGAAGACTTTCTTTATTTAAAGTAAGCGCACTGAGCGTACACTTCCCTATTACATTCAGACGAGTCTGCACTGAAATGTACATAAGTATAAGAAAATTCTAAGAAATGACTGTTTTGAAAGCATTGAAAATCTTGCTCTCGAACTTCATTTACACACCAGTGGCGAGGTTAATCAATATTTCTAGGTAGTAAATGTTAGAGATGTTTTCTCATACACAGCGGAAGTCTTATTAGGAGAAAACCTATGTCCTGTAAAGATCTGCCTACCAGGTTTCTAAGTATGACTCTTTTTATCTACGAGTTTGTTACTGTTTCTGGTCTTATGGGATTGAATCTTAGCACGTGAATTTACTTCCTTCAGGAGTTTTGTTATACAAGCATCATGATTTGCATTAAAGACGCACTTATGACATGTAGAACAAACAAAATTTTTGGAATCTGAGAAAGAACTAGAACTCTTAGAGTGATCTGCTTTGGGCACAGCCGTTATCGTAACGCGACTACTCTTAGATACAAGCAAACTCTTAGATGTTTGATTGTTGCTCCTAGGTTTTGGTTTGCTATCATCAGCAGTGGTTTGAATTCTAGCAGAAGTAGTCACACTAGTTGTTGAGTTCCTATCTCTTTCTTGTATCTTTTTCTTAGCTACATCTAGATAGTGATTATGAACCATGTCATTTGAACTAAATCTTGGCATGTTCTTAGAACTATTCCTAGATGAGCTAGATGCAATCATGTGATCAGGTTTTGCAAAGGCGGATTCTGTTTTCTTAGGCAAATAATGTTGAGTGACTGGTTTTGACAAATTCTTATTCACATCAACTTGGGAGGCAAACCGTTGTTTTGACATTTGAGCCCTTTCAGATTTAAACGCATTCGGTTGTCTAACAACTGATTGGTTTCTTAGTGATGGTAAAACCGGTTTCCCCAAGACTGATGTTTTATCAAACTTAGTATCTACACTATTTCCTTTTAACTTCCTTAGGTCATTTTTCAATGCAGCAATTGCAAAAACCTTTTCCTGAATCTGAGCTTTTAATTCAGCATTATTAGCAAGCAAAGATGTTGTCTGTTCTGTAGTCTTAGATCTCGTAATTTTAATAGAATCATACAAATCTTTGTAATGCTGTTTCAAAGTCTCATTTTCCTTACGTAATGTAGCCACACTATGTTCTAATTCGATGTTCATTGTTTCAAGTACATCAATTTCCTTTTCAATCTTGGCTTTATTACTTGTTTCATTCAAAATTTGACCATGTTGCCCTGATTTTAAAGATTGATTTTGATATTTAAGTTCGAGAGCAATGCAATGTGCTTCCATTCTTGAAAAATCTTTTTGAAATTGGGCAACTGTCTCTTTGAGCAAAATATTTTCAGACTCGAGTGATTGTTTTGAGTATTCAGTTGTCTGGTTATCAGGTGATGAATCAAGCATAGGACTTTTAACTTCCTTAAGTCATTTTTTAAGGCAGCAATTGCAAAAACCTTTTCCTGAATCATAGCTTTTAAATCAGCATTATTAGCAAGCAAAGAAGTTGTTTGTTCTATAGTCTTGGCTCTCGTAATTTTAATAGAATCATATAAATCTTTGTAATGATTTTTCAAAGTCTCATTTGCCTTATTTAAATGCTCATTCTCTGTAAGTAATTTAGCCACACTATGTTCTAATTCGATGTTTATTGTTTCAAAAGCTTCAATTTCTTTTTACATTTTCGCTTTATTACTTATTTCATTTAAAATTTGATCACGTTGCCCTGATTTTAAAGCTTGATTTTGAGATTTAAGTTCGAGAGCAATACAATGTGCTTCCATTCTTGAAAAATCTTTTAGAAATTGAGCAACGGTCTTTTTGAGTAAAAAAAATTTAGACTCGAGTGATTGTTTTGAGTATTCAGTTATCTGGTTATCAAGTGAGTATGAAGCATAGGACTTTTGACTTGACATTGTTCAGGATACTAGTCAGCCCTACCTTCATTAATGATTTTAGGTTGCTCAGTATGTTGTTGTCCTATAGTAAAGATATTACATTCAGCAGTCAATTATACCACAGCCATTGGCTCTTCGTCATATATGGGTCTAATATATGTATCATCAGCATTTGTATCATTCCCTGACCTGCTGCTGTCATCTTGCACTTCTGATTCTGTTCCATTGCTTTCTGTGACAACCATTACAACATCTACTACTTTACCCATATCAATCTTACTCTCTTGCGTCTGCAACTGTCTTTTATTCACCCTTCTATCATATTGTCTTTGATGACGTGTTCTTTCAGCAACGGACTTCTTAACATTACCCATGTGTTGGAGTAGTGTATCTCTGAAGTGTTTAGCCTCGATTCCAGTGTATTCAACAAAGTACTTGTCTGTCATTTAACTGTCATAATCCCAAGTAAACTGTAAATCGATGAACTTCTGAAACTGGTTGTTTACCACCCAAAAGGCTGCCATGGATCCATCTTCTTGAAAGTCATCTTTGTCAAGTTGCTTTTGTAGTTGATCTACGTTGAGGAACATCGTACTCATAAAAGGATCATTATCTTGACCAAAGATTGACATGAATGCCTGTTTGAATCCATGTTCGATGTGAGTGCCTTTTAAGTCTTCTTTAGAAAGAACTTGAAAGTGTGAATGAAGGGATCAAAAATATGCCATGCATCTTTCTTTTGCTTTTGACATCTTGTATTTGATTGCATGTATATCTTTTGTTTCATAATCCAAGCTGCTATCTTTTACTGATTTGCTGGATGCAGTCTCTGAATTACTGTCTTCTTTCTTAGAACAAGTGTTTTGTATGACAACTAAATCAACTTTAAATGAATCAACATTCAATGCTGGAATTGGATTTGAATGATCTTCTTGTGTTTGCATAAACTTCTTTTGTTTCAACAATTGTGGAGTTCGTTGTTGATGAAGAATTGTCTCAAGCATGTATTTCCTAATAGAATCCATGTTATAGATCATTGTATCTTTGAAGGATTGAGCATCAAATCTTGTATATTTTTGCATACGCTCTTTGAATTCTGAATTGAAATCATTTTCAAACGTTGTTCTGAGTTTTGTCAAAATAGTCTTGCAATCAGTCTGGGAAATTATTTCTTTGGTAAGATGTCGTTCTAGTAAATCCAAGTCTTGAGTGAATGTTCTTTTTGAAGATAGGCATGGTACCAAAATCTTATAAAGTATCTGTGAGAAACTTGAATTGTGACTGAATTGCTCTAAGACTTTTTATGCATCGTTCTTTTGAATGTTGTGTCTTCTCTTGAACTTTAGAAGTTGAACACGAAGAAACTGTGTCATTGTGAAGAACACATGGTGTTTGAGTTTGCAAATTGGTATTGGTATTTGACATTTTAATGTTTTGAATGGATATCGGATCTTAAGTAGGTAAAGTGATTATTGTAGTGGATTGAAATTAATTAATGTTCACGGGATTTTACAAGTCTTTGATTTAAACCGAGAAAAGAATGGAATCTTTCATGGGATTTTACAAAATCAAGAAGAAACCGCGAAACAATAATTAATTATGGTTGAAATCGTTGTTGTAATCGAAGAATTTGAGCTATTGTTGATGGTTGATGAGCTTAAAACGGCGAACGGTGCATAAACTTTTAACTTAAAATGAGTAACGGTTGATTAAAACTCAAATAAGGACTAACGGTGCAAAAACGATTCACTTTTGATGATTAACGGGTTGTTTTATAAGAATAAGGACTAACGGTGTAAGACTATTTCAACAAAGACGGTTAATAAGCCAACAAAGGATGAATGGTGAATTGGTTATAAAGTCCAGGGACTAAAAGTGTGAATTTCGAAATATATTTAATAACAAAAATGATTTCCCTCCATGCACACGTCTTTTTCGTTTTTGAAATTGTAAAATAGTTAACGTTTCTTATTTCTTTCTTACAGAATGGTACGATTATCGAAGGTGAGATGTGAATATACCACGATGATCAAAAACGAGTCACGATCACGATGGTATAAGTTAAACGTCCTATAGTGCACCGACACTCGAACTCGAAAAATCAAAAAATTATTTAAATCGTGTAAGTTTTGTTCCTGTTGAGATGCTTATTCGGTTTCTACACAAGATTGCTAATTCGGTTCCTTCTAAACATTGTTAGATCGGGTCCTTTAGATAAATAACTAGTTCGTGTTCTTAAGAATTTGGCTAGATCGTTCCTTATGGGTTTTGACTAGATCGGGTCCTTTAGGAGAATAACTAGTTCGGGTCCTTAAACAAATCTACTAGATTGGGTCCTTGATGAGAAAAACTAGATCGAGTCCTTAAGAACAATGACTAGATCAGGTCCTCCTTGGCGAGTAGATCGGTTGAAACGCAGATGTACTATCGTCCTTGTATTGTCTTCTTCTTCTCTTCTTTAGAAACCAACAAAAAACTAACAAAAATCCAAACGTCCTTGACAACCTGGGTAATATGTCAAGTCTTAGTTTGATTGGATATGTTTTATGTCATAATGAAATATTACTTTGATTGGATTTATTATGGAAATATCGTATCACTGTTCGGGCCATCATAATTCAGAGGTCATGTAGTAAACGTTTGAGGAGCCAGGACACTTTAAATCGTAAATCCAGCAAACTCGTCAAAACGTATACCCAAATGAAACCCCTTACATGAAGCTCCTTAGTAATGTGATACATTATAGTTTTAAACTTTCTTCATAAGCTAGAATAATTTATATATTATTTTTTAAATTAATATAAAAATATATATTTTTTAATAAGTTGCAAATTCTGCATATATACCCTTGGTTTATAAACTTTTACAAGTTTAGTCCTTTATATAAAAAGTATATATATATTAAACCTTTAACTTTGAAACTTGGAAAAATAGGTCCTTATAGTTATAACTTTAAGAAAATGACATTTTCAGCCCCTTTAGTTATAAATTTCAGAAAGTTACGATATATACCCCTATGCATGGAAACTTTTGCAAAACAAGTCCAAAAAGCCATGCAAGGTTATTTTAAGATTCCAAATGATATTTGCAGGTTATAGCTTATTAGTATAAGCTAAAATAAGAAGTTTTAACGTAACAAAAGTTTAGAAAAAGGATTCGTTAGCTAGAAAATCAAAATGGGTCGTTTTTAGGGTTTTTATAAAAAAACACATGGGTTTGAGGATTCAAAGCTTCAAACAAGAGTTCATACATGATCTTAAGAGTATTATGAACATTATTGTATAGAATATAAGCTTATGGAACAAGATCTTAGGCTTACTTGAGCTAAAATGGGTCGAAATGGGGTTTTCGGGTTCGTACGCCTAGTAACGACTTCAAGGCTTCGTTTTTCTTGATTCTTGGCTTCTATTATGAGCTTAGGGACTTCTCTTGATCTTCTATTGCTGCTATGGAAGAGTTAGAATTCCATTTGAGGGTATGAGATGAGATGTGTGGGATGAAATGAAAGGTGTATGGAGTTCGGCTATATATAGGCTCAAAACCCTTAGTTCTTAAGTTTTCTTGTTATCTAAGGGATTGATAAGTGTCTAGGCTAGTTAAGGTGACTAAGAGGGGCTAGTAGGATGAGTATTATAAGCTAGAAACTAGCCATGAAGTGTTGGAAAGGTGTTTGGAGGCCACGGCTGAAATGGAAACAAGGAGGTGATCAAGCAACTTGTAAGGTGCTTGTAAGCTACTTGGTTGCTTGCTTGGTGATGTCATAGAGGTGCTTGAGGTGCTTGGTTGCTTAAAAGTAGGTCAAAATGAAAGAAAAGGGTGTCGGGTTCATTTTATTTCGGGTTAAGGTTTAGGGTTTTAATTTCTAGTTAGGGTTAGGGTTTAGGATAGATTAAGGTTTAGAATTAGTGTTAGGATTAAGGTTTAGGGTTTAGGATTAGGGATTAGGGCTTAGGATTAAGTTTTAGGGTTTAGTTTTAAGGTTTAGGGTTTTAAAATGAAATTAGGGTTTTTAGGGTTTCATTTAGGGTTTAGGGTTTTAAAACATGGATTAGGGTTAAGATTAGGGATAGATTAGGGTTTAGGAGTCATGAATTAAGTACTTGTATCTTGTGCTAAAGTGGTATAAAGTTTAAACATGGTTTAGAAGCTTAAATGACCTAATTAGGTTTTTAGGCATTATTGACTTGTACATTGAGCTTAAATGAGTTGTACATTGACTTGGAGGGAAAATATGATTCAAATATTGTGCATTGTACACTTGTACACATGCTTGAAGGTTTGCACATTCATTTTTATATGTATATATTACATATAATTAGGGTTTTGATGTAAACGTTAACGTTTAATGCTTGTTTTGAAATAACGTTTTGAAAAGTACGTTAAATGGATAATGTACTTAGTAAAAATGATATTAGGATATAGACTTGACATATTAGGATGTTTATATGATATAAACATAGATATAGATGGCATTGATAGAGGTTGCGTGAGCTCGTTTACTTTAGAGATGCAAGTTACGTTGCATAATGAGATAAAGCAAAAAAAATTCCCTGTAAGAAGGTGATATATTTATAATAGATGGATATTACAGTGCATCTAATTTAATAGATGGATATTACAGTGCATCTAATTTAATAGATGGATATTACAGTGCATCTAATTTAATAGATGGATATTTACATTGATGAAAATTGCGGGTTGTTATAGTCTCCCTCCCTTAAAAGAAATCTCGTCCCGAGATTTAGTTGGATGCCGGAGTGATGTTTGAAAACAGATGTGGATACTTGGCACGAATTTGATCTTCGCGTTCCCATGTAAATTATGGTCCTCTTTTAGAGTTCCATCTTACTTTGACTATAGGAATACGACTTTGTTTCAGTTGCTTGACTTCTCGATCCATAATCTCCACTGGTTCTTCCACAAAGTTGAGTTTGTCATCGAGTCGAAGCTCTTTCATTGGAATGACAAGGGATTCGTCAGATAAGCATTTCTTTAGATTAGAAATGTGGAAGGTATTGTGGACATTACTGAGCTCTTCAGGAAGCTCAAGTTTATATGCCACTGGACCAATCCGTTCAAGGATTTTGAATGGTCCAATGTACCGGGGATTAAGCTTTCCTCGTTTTCCAAATCGGATGATTCCTTTACGAGGTGATACTTTCAACATAACACGATCTCCAACTTGAAATTCTAAAGGCTTCCGTCTTATATTGGCATAACTTCTTTGTCGATCTCTTGCAGCTTGCAAGCGTTGTCGAATTTGCACTATCTTCTCAGTGGTTTCATGGATTATTTCTGGTCCTGTAAGTTGAACATCTCCAACTTCGGCCCAGCAAACAGGTGATCTGCACTTTCGACCATAGAGTGCTTCAAACGGTGTTGCTTATTTCTGGCATGTTAACTGTTTTTTGTTAGAGAATTTTCCCAATGGTAAGGATTTTCCATCCTTTTCCAAAGTCTATGACACAGGCTCGAAGCATGTCTTCGAGTGTTTGGATGGTTCTTTCACTTTGTCCATCGGTTTCAGGATGATATGTCGTACTCATGTCTAATTGAGTACCCAAAGCACTTTGTAATGATTGCCAGAATCTGGATGTGAAATGACTGTCACGATCCGAGATGATAGATATTGGCACTCCATGCCGGGAGACTATTTCTTTGATGTATAACCTTGTAAGGGTTTCCATACTATCTGTCTCTCGGGTAGGTATGAAATGTGCGGATTTTGTAAGGCGATCGACAATGACCCAAATTGTGTCATGTCCGTTTGATGTTTTGGGAAGTTTTGTAACGAAGTCCATTGTTATTCTTTCCCATTTCCACATAGGAATCTCTGGTTGTACCAGTAAGCCGGATGGCTTCTGACATTCTGCCTTAACTCTAGAACATGTCAAACATTTACCAACATATTTCGCGATGATTAATTGCCTTCATGTTAGGCCACCAATAGAGTTTCTTTAGATCCTAGTACATTTTGTCAAGAACGGGTGGAATGAATACTTCGATTTTATGAGACTCATGCATTGATAAGTCTCTTCAAACAACCGAAAGTGGTAGCAACTTTGATTTTTGATACAACAAAGTTCCATCAGGATGAATTTTCAAATGATTTGTCTATCCCTCGTAGGTTTTCGGCTTTGATGTTTTCTTCCTTGATTGCTTCGGTTTGAGCTTCGAGGATTTGAGTTGGTAATTTTGGGTGAAGGGTCATGATCAATGATCTAATTCGGAGTGGTTTGATTCGTTCCTTTTGGCTTAAGGCATCTGCTACGACATTTGCCTTTCCAGGGTGATAACGAATCTCACAATCATAATCTGCAAGCAATTCTAACCAACGGCGTTGTCTCATGTTTAACTCTTTCTAATCAAGGATGTGCTGAAGACTTATATGATCAGTAACACTAGTACATTTGTCCACCATACAATATAGTGTCACTGAAATTTTAAGAGCGAACATTTTTGCTCCTAATTCGAGATCATGGTCGGTATGTTTTCTTCATTAGGTTTAATTGTCGGGATGCATATGCAATAACCTTCTCTATTTGCATTAACACCGCTCCCAGACCTTGATGGGATGCATCACAGTAAACAACAAAATCGTCGTTTCCTTCTGGTAATGCTAAGATTGGAGCTTCACAAAGCTTCTGTTTTAGTAATTGGAAAGCCGACTCTTGATCTTCGCCCCAGATATACTTCTTGTTTTTCTGGGTTAATTCAGTCAAAGACTTTGCAATCTTTGAAAAACCTTCGATGAATCTCCGGTAGTAGCCGGCAAGTCCTAAGAATTGACGTATTTCTGTGGGTGTAGTAGGAGATGCCCAATTCTTAACTGCTTCAATCTTGGCGGGGTCAACATGAAGTCCTTGACTATCAATTAAGTGTCCAAGAAATTGCACGATACGAATCCAAAAATCACATTTGGAGAACTTGGCATACAATTTCTCTTTCTTAAGTAATTCTAGGATTATTCTCAGATGATTTGCGTGCTCTTCTTTATTACGAGAGTAAATAAGAATATCATTGATGAACACTATTACAAATTTATCTAAGTATGGTTTACACACACGATTCATGAGATCCATGAATACAGCAGGTGCGTTAGTTAAACCAAATGGCATCACTTGAAATTCATAATGTCCATATCTTGTTCTGAAAGCAGTCTTGGGAATATCTTCATCCCTGACTCTCAGTTGATGATAACTTGATCTTAAGTCGATCTTTAAGTAAACACTTAAACCTTGAAGTTGGTCAAATAAGTCATCAATCCTGGGTAATGGGTAACGATTCTTTATGGTAAGTTTATTCAACTCCCAGTAATCGATACACATTCTGAAAGATCTGTCTTTCTTTTTAACAAATATGACAGGAGCTCCCTAAGGTGAAGTACTTGGTCAGATAAAACCTCAGTCTACCAACTCTTGAAGTTGGTTAGATAGTTTCTGCATTTCTGAAAGAGCTAATGTATAAGGTGTTCGGGCTACAGGTGTCGCTCCTAGAATTAAATCAATTTGAAATTCTACTTGAAGAATGGGAGGAAGGCCAGGTAGATCTTCAGGAAAAACTTCTGGGAATTCTCTGACTACCGGTATGTCTTCTAATCGTTTCTCGTCCGACTTCTTTTCCATTATTTGGGCTACGAAAACTTGACATCCCCTGGATATATACCTTTCAGTTTTTATACAGGATATGAGATTTAGTCGGGTTTTACTTCGGTCACCTCGAATGATTAATGTTTCACCGTCGATGGGAATGTGAACGACTTTCTCATCATAGATGATCCTAGCATGATACTTAGATAACCAATCCATACCAATGACGACGTCGAAACTACCAAGTTTTATCGGCATAAGATCAATTTTGAAAGGTTGGTTTAACAAGGTCAGGATTGCACCCTGAATAACGGTGTTTGTGCTTACTAAGTTTCTGTCAGCCATTTCGATATCATAAAGGGTATCTATTGTAATGGGTGTAATATTTAGCTTAGAGGCAAGAGATATGGATACGAAGCTTTTATCGGCTCCAGAATAAAATAATACTCTAGCTAGATGTTGGTTTAGAAGAAACATACCTGTGACTACGTTCGGGTCTTGATGAGCATTCCTATCCCTTAGCATGTAGACTCTTCCCTGGGAATTATTGTTGGTGGTCTTTCGGCACTAATTTGCATAATGCCCTTTCTCTCCACAGGCATGACAAGTAACTGTCACTGATAGCATATTACTTCCAGTGGTTGGCCCTTTGTTTCTATAGTTCTTAGTCAGATGGCCCACCTTGTTACAAATATTACACTTAATAGTGCAAGGTCCTGTGTGATGCAGAGTGCATTTTTTACAGAAGGGATGGTTTCCAGTATATCCATTATTTTTAGTTGGGGTGGCAGCATAAGCCTTGAAGGTTTCCCGTCTTCTGTTCTGTTGTGGTTGGTGATTATTGTAGCGGTTGTTGGTGTTACAGTAGTGTTGTTATTATCGTTGCGGTGGTTGTTGTTGTTGAAAGTTCTTCTGTCGTCAAACTTTCGTTTGTGATCACTTGATACTTCCACCGAAGTGTGCTTTGTTACCTGATCCATTAGCCTCTGGGCTATGTTAATGGCTTCCTCTAGTCTTTGAGGTTTAGAGGCGGTAACATTCCCTTCAATACTTCGAGGCAATCCCCCGATGAAAACTTCCATCATTTTATCAGAATCAGGCACCATAGTGGGACACAAGGTTGCCAATTCCTGGAATCTTCTCACATATGTCTTGAGATCATTCCCCTTTACAGTCAGATGATAAAATTCGTCTTCTATCTTCTGGACTTCAGTTCGGGGACAGTATTTCTTTATCAAAAGTTTCTTGAATTCAACCCAGGTAATCTTGTAAGCTTCTTCTATCCCAATAGGTTAGGCAAAATAATTCCACCAAGATAGAGCTTCTTCAGTTAAAGTACCAGTAGCAAACTTCACCTTGCAGTCTTCAGTACAGTTGCTACGGGAAAACACTGATTTAGTTCTTTTAAACCAGCGGATGAGACCAATAGCGCCTTTCGTACCTTTGAAGTTGATAGGTTGGCAGCTCATGAACTCTTTGTAGCTACATTGTCTTGCCATAGGAGCTTCTCTTGGTTTGGTGGTATTATCAGTATTTGCCATGTTAGCGGATTGTGCTTCCAGAGCTGCCAGAGCCGCAGTGACATTGTCAGCAACTAGTTTCTTAATGGCAGCTTGAGTCATGGCCGGTGCTTCAGTTTTGGACGTCATTTTGGGGAGGCATTATCATTCAACATAGATAACACGTTATAAGAATGATTTCACAAGTCTTAAAATGATTAAAGTGCAAAAATAAACATTGTCACAATAGTGATATCGAAATCATGGATAAATTTCATATCAAATATAAGTATTCATTGTTTATTTTGAAGTCAGGGTTGATTCTTATTGTTGTATGATGAGATGATGATACAAGAGAGATAAGTCGGTATTATGAAATAACAAGGTATATAACGGGATTGCCATTGTATTATATCATGAACAACTTGCCTTTGTACTATACATAGTCAAGATTTGACAAGTGTTTTTATTTATACCACACATCCCGTGGCTAGGTTCTAATAAAAGCGATAACTAAGATCTAATCTAATAGTTCGATGGTTCTTCTTGGTTGATCTTGAGTTCATTGATGGCATTCAGGAGACTTTCCTTATCTTCTTGATGACGAATATGGATATCGTTGATGATGTGTATGATCAGTAATTCTGAAGCAAGCCAGAGAAATTTTGTGGTTATTTCCCATCTACTTCTTCTGAAGTTTAGAAATTTGAGCACGAGCTTGTTGGAGTTCTGCTTCTAGATTGTCAAAGTCTTGTTGGATAATCACCCGACCTTTTCCATGTGCTTCGATTTTATCTTTTATGTATTCAATACGATCGAGAGAAAGTTTATCTAGATGATTCAAGATTTCCTTAATTTTCTCCTCGTGACGTTCCAAACTTGTCTTACGACAGCTTTCTCCTATCTCAAAGTCTTGAGGTAGGGCGGAAGTAGATGAGGATGAACAACCTCATTTCTTTGGTGGTAGTAGTCCTTCAGGAAGAAAGAATTCTTGAGGATTAAGCATTGATGATCGAGGTATGATAGTTAGAGGTGGGATAGATGATTGTTCAGCATAAAATGCTTGCATAACTTTCATGTAGTGTCATCATGAAAAAGCGAAAGAGTTGGTGAAACTATTGGAACTACGCCAAATGAGTTAGAAGAGCTAGAATAAGTTTTTCCCAGTGAAGTTGGGACATAGTCCGGAGAAGAAGGGATAAAGTCGAGAAAGTTGGAGGAAAAGGCATCCTCAATTCCGGAAGTAAGAGGTTAGGAGATGACATCAAACTTGTTAACAAGCCAGCCGTAAATAACATAAGTTATATATATAATAGTATAATAGTTATGTACTTTTACATACTATTCTAGAAATGTAGTGGCACGGAGGACTTTCTTGGCTAGAAAAAGAAAAGTAGTTATTGTTAAGGTTTCAACCTTGTTCTCTATAACCTGGCTCTTGATACCAATCTATAACACTCCCATTTTGATACATATAGCAACGGAAGCTAATCAGGGTATTTTTTTTATTATTTACAACAGTCATAATATATAAAACGAGAACCATAAGAGACTTTTGGAAAAAGTTGTTTTATCATTTATTCTCAGAGTTTTATCAAACAGTGGTCTTATAATCTACAGAATCAAAAAGTGTGATGATAACGTTTAGCCATTTCATGTTTGTGCCAATATGTGCATTGATGCTCTTACCAGTGATAAACATGCTAAAAAGTAAAAACACAATGGTTGAGTGAACAATTCATAGGTTTTGTAATAAAGTAGTTTTGAATACAAGTTCTATAGTGGGGTTACATTGTATACACCATAGTATATAAGACATTATTATTTCTTTTAGTAATGACACCGAAGCCTTAGGGTTAATCAACACCGCAAAGTTATTCAAATGATGTGCTATTGGTTACCAAAAGTATAGGTACACCAACGAGAAGTCCAGTCCCAAATAGATCTATTCACATTATTCGCGCTTACCCTGACGAGTAATTAACGGTTCATGATAATGGGGTCTTAATGGCAAAAGTAGGTACTTAGGCAATAATGAATCAAGATAACATACAGAAAATACTTGTATTCATGATTTAAGCATGTATCCCCCTCACATATTTATGAAATATTAAAGAGATTTAAAATTGAGGCTATGAACTCACCTTAACAGTATATAGATATCTGATTGATGGCAAAAATATATAAAATGAAAGTAACGGTTTCGTCACATACATGAGTATATGGTCAAGTCTTAGTTGATTGGATATGTTTTTATGTCATAATGATCTTTCACTTTGATTGGATTTATTATTTTGCAACTATTGTATCACTGTTGGCCATCAATTATTCGAGGTAATGTAGTAAAACGTTTAGGAGTCAGGACACTTTAAATCGTAAATCCAGCAAACTCGTCAAAACGTATATCCAAATGAAATCCCTTATATGAAGCTCCCTAGTAATGTGATACATTATAGTTTTAAGTTTCTTCAAAAGCTAGAATAATTTATATATATTTTTATAATTAGTAAAAATATAATATTTTATAAGTTTGCAAAATTGGGCATTATATCTACCCTGGTTATTAACTTTTTACAAAGTTTAGTCATATAGATTTAAAGTATATTTAATTTAAACCTTTAATTTGATAAACTTGCAAAAATAGGTCCTTAAAAGTTATACCTTAGAAATGACATTTTTAGCCCCTTTAGTTATAAATTTCAAAAAATTACGATATATACCCCTATGCATGAAAACTTTTACCAAACAAGTCCAAAAATCATGCAAGCTTATTTTATGACTCCAAATGATATTTACAGGTTATAGCTTATTAGTATAAGCTAAAATAAGATGTTTTAACATAACAAAAGTTTAGAAAAAGGATTTGTTAGCTAGAAAATCAAAACGGGTCGTTTTTAGGGTTTTAATTTCAAACACATGGGTTTGAGGATTCAAGGCTTCAAACAAGAGTTCATGCATGATCTTAAGAGTATTATGAACATTCATGTACAGATTATAAGTTTATTGAACCAGATCTTAAGCATACTTGAGCTAGAATGGGTCAAAATGGGGTTTTCAGGTTTGTACGCCTAATAACGACTTCAAGGCTTCGTTTTTCTTGCTTCTTGGCTTCTATTATGAGCTTAGGGACTTCTCTTGATCTTCTATTGCTGCTATGGAAGAGTTAGAATTCCATTTGTGGGTAAGAGAGGAGGTGTGGGGGATGATTTGAATGGTATGCTTGGTTCGGCTATATACAGGCTCAAAATCCTCAATTCTTAAGTTTTATTGTTATCTAAGGGATTGATAAGTGTCAAGGATAGTTAAGGTGATTCATGTAAGCTAGGATGATGAGTATGGAAAGCTAGAACTAGCCATGAAGTGTTGGAATGGTGCTACGGAGGCAACGGATAGAAAAGGAGGACAAGGAGGTGATCAAGCTACTTGTAAGGTACTTGGTTGCTTGCTTGGTGATGTCATAGAGGTGCATAAGGTGCTTGAGGTGTTTGGTTGCTTGCTTAGGAGTAAAAATAGGTAAAAATGGAAGAAAAAGGTGTCGGGTTCATTTTATTTCGGGTTAAGGTATAAGGTTTTAATTTCTAGTTAGGGTTTGGGTTTAGTATAGATTAAGGTTTAGAATTAGTGTTAGGATTAAGGTTTAGTGTTTAGGATTAGAGATTAGGGCTTAGGATTAAGTTTTATTGTTTGGTTTGAAGGTTTAGGGTTTTAAAATGAAATTAGGGTTTTTAGGGTTTCATTTAGGGTTTAGGGTTTTAAAACATAGATTAGGGTTAATATTAGGGATTGATTAGGGTTTATGGGTCATGAATTAAGTACTTGTACCTTTTGTTAAAGTGGTGTAAAGTTTAAACATGGTTTAGAAGCTTAAATGACCTAATTAGGTTTTTAGGCATATTAGCTTGTACATTGTGTGTTCAAGACTTGTACATTGATTTAGAGGGAAAGTATGATTCAAATATTGTGTATTAATACTTGTACACATGCTTTAAAGGTTTGTACATTCATTTTATATGTATACATTACATACACTTAGGGTTTTGATGTAAACGTTAACGTTTAATGCTTGTTTTGAGATAATGCTATGAAAAGTACGTTAAATGGATAATGTACTTGGTAAAAATGGTATTAAGATATTGACTTAACATATTAAGAGGTTTACATGATGAAAACATAGATATAGATAGTATTGATAAAGGTTGCTTGAGCTCATTTACTTTAGGGATGCAAGTTACATTACATAATGAGATAAAGCGAAAAATTTCCGTGTAAAAGGTGGTATATATATAATAGATGGATAGTACAGTGCATCTAATTTAATAGATGGATAATTACATTGATGAAAATTACGGGTTGTTATATGCTGATATGTCGTATCTTCTTTGATGGATACGGCGTATTGAATAGAATTAAGCTATCTTCAAATATCATTGTTTTAGCTCCAAAAAGTGCGCCATCTAGCGTGTCTTCACAAATCACTCTATAATTACTGCAATTTACAACTTTAAGCAATTAAGTAACGATTCATGCAATAATTATATAAAAGTGGATAATTTATTCGGGATAAATGATGGTATAAATATAACTTTATTTGATGTCATCATTCTCCATATTGAGTTTATGAGCAAGAATGTGTGTTGTAAATGCGTCTGGATACCAGCATGACTTCATACACATATAGTTCTAGATTATAATTAATTTCCATCATTGTCGGATTTCGTTCCTGCCGAGTACATGTGGAAAATATAATAAAAATCAATGGCATCACTATCTCGGGTATTCTACGGTTAATAATAATAATAAAAAAGCACAAACTGGACAGGCAGTCGATATGACGTATCCCAAAACCAGGATACGCCGTATTGAGACCTGTAAAAAGTATCTGAGTACGGGTCAGTCTGCCAAATATGTTGTATCATATAATGAATATTTGTATAGACAGAATTGACAATAATGTTTTAAATGCACAAAATTAAAAAGACTGGATAACGTCCATACATTTAATACGCCGTATGGTTTGGAGCGGATACGCCGTATTTATGTTTGGGAAGATAAATTCTATAAAATAAATTTAAAACAGTTCGGGTTGTCTCACAACAAGAACTTTTCTTTACAGCGAAGTCTTTAACTTAGACTTTTCTTCATCTCTTTTACTTTCCCTTTGTCACCAACCATCCTTCGTCCATGTTAGGAATGTTTTCTTGATAAGCGTGACATGCATTTTCATTGGTTCTTGTCAAATCATTGTATTCATATTCCTTTATAGCAACATACTATTCTTCATGTCCAAATGAATACTTGATCATCTCAAACCTTCTAACCTTGCAAATTAGCGGTTCTTGAGCGTTATCATCAAATCGTCCCTCATTGTGTTGTTCCTCCTCTTCCTGAACATCACTGTTGTTGCTTGCTCTACCATTCCTATCATTAAGATAAGGATCATAGGGAGTATTGATGTTTGCGTATGGTCTTTTTTATGTGATCCCTCTAATTAGCAAATGGAGAGCATTCATGATCGTTTACTTTCCACCAACATTCTTGAAGCTTTACCAACAATTCATAATCGAGTTTCTGGAAGTTTCTGAAAGACCTTTTTAACCATGTGCAAAAATTTATTATACTTTGAGTTACATTCCCCCATGACTTTTCATAAATGGCCTTTTGCTTCAAGGCTTCTTATTTTTAACTGCTATCAATCAAATTATCATACCATTTATCATTTTGAAAGTAAGTCATGTAACTAACTCGAACCATCCTCAGTAATTCTCCACCATTACAGAATCCAACTTCATTCGAATTGCAGGTGGACCACTTAGATTTCCCATTTTTGAAACGGAAAGGATCACAAATATGATTAAATATTTCATATGGTACTCCATCTTAGACCATGGCTCATCAAGTTTTTTATTCAATTCGTTCTCATAATCTTCATAAGACTTGGTTCTTTTAATATCGTGAATAAATAATTTCGTATCAACTTTAAGAAGATAATTGAACTCATTGAACTTCGTTCACGATGATTTTTCGTAGTCGACGGTGTTTCATAGTCGAATAAGTTGGTTTCCACCCAAGTAGTAATTGAGTCTTTAAATTCATCAAACCATTTGCTTGCATTTCCAACTAATAAGATTGGGAAGATAGCAAGCCTAAGTCGTTCATGATTTACATTAGGCTAATCAATAGGCTCAACAATTTTAAGGAAGTATTTGATATGTTCGACCGCGTCTTCACCATTAGTTCCACTGAAGGTATTCTCGTGCAAATCATCAAGGAATTTTATGTTTAGTTCATAAGCAGCTTTACCATTAACCGTAATACTTATGATCCCTGAATAATAATTTGCTCGGTTTTTAGTCACAAATTCTTCCATAGTTGTTTTCGTCTTAATTTATGCCATTACTTCTTCAATCTACTCACTCTGATTGGTACAATCTGTAACAAAGGTAAAAATATCAGAATGATTTGCTTGGAAGAAAGCTAACATAGAAAGTCAATCACGGAAATCAAATAAGAAGAATCTATTTCTGCTATTATATCAGACGATCGATACGCATTATTCAATTTACCTGCATACACCGTATTAGTCTGCTGACTAAGATACGTTGTATTGGTTAAGAAAGTTGGATACGCTGTATTCAATTAAAGTGAATACGTCGTATCAGGTTATCGACCAGAACAGTGTATGATTCGTCGATAACGAATAGTCGAGTAATATAATATAAGTAATCACGTTGGATAAAAATTACTTTAGGAAAAGTAATTATCTATCCTCCGGATGTCGTGTCCCAACGAGAGATGAATTTGAAATTCACGAAAATGTTTTCAATTTAATGCTTGAATATCTTTTAATTTGGTTTTTGATTTAACACTAAATTTTAAAAACTACTAAACTAGATTATACTAAATAACAAATAAGCTAAACAATTAAATGAAAAGAACTATATAAAAATATATGCTTGCTAAGTGACGTGGAAAGTTCCTCAAGTGTGAATTAAGGTTTTACTTAACGAATTAACTTCCTTACAAAAGATAATTATCTCACAACGTTGGTTTATTTTGACAAAAATCTCTTAAAAATATATTAATTACTAGATGTGATTTTTTCCGGATTTTGCCCTTTAAAACATTCAAACTACAAATCTAAATAATCAAAGATTATTAATTAACAAACCTTTTTACAATCCACAATTAATTTCCAATCCACAAATCACTTAGCAAGCACTAATAAACTACTCACTAATCATAACAATTAAGCTAGCAACAATCATAATATCAAACATAAACATTTTAGGCTAAATAATTCTAAACTACTAGTATTGAAAAGGGAAAGAGAATATAACCGAATGATGAACCAAATTGAATGAAAAAAAACCACCCAATCTAATAAACTTATTTAAAATCTAATACTTAAAACTTGATTAATACTTAAATAACTAATTAGCTAGTAAAGGTATGAACTTTATTCGCTAATTAGCTAGATAAGTACTTAAAAAGCTTAAAACTTTATATAAGAAAATATGTTAAAAAGACTTTAAGTCAATGCCAATGTGTAGAATGAGTTTTTATCAACAAAATAAACAAGCAAAAGGTTAAACAAATAAGTTATATGAATAAGCTATAAGCTAAAAACTTTAATTTCAAAATATTAAGTATTTGAATAGAAAAGGCTAATGCTAGAAGTTAAAATGATTTAAGGTATTTCAATAGACTAAAAAACTAAAATTAAAAGGTTTGGAAAAATCGATAATATCTTTATGCTAGAAAATAAGCATCGAAATTAAGCTAGGAATAAGCAACTCGATAAAAACACTATAAAATAGGCTAGACTAAAATAAGCTATGGAGTAGTTCTTATTAGAATATAAGCTTAAGAGATGATCAAAATATAAGCTATAAGCATCAGCCTTATTGGGAAATAAGCAAAAGAATGAGAGGAAGAATAAGCATAATAAACAGCAATTGAGATAATAAGCATTAATTAAAAACCACCTTAATAAAATGCTTCTTATTAAAAAAAAGGCGCTAAGACAATAAGATGGAGATGATAGGCTAAAGCTTTTACAATGAGCCAAATTAATCTAAATTATTTACTCCTACTCCTAAAAGCTACACCTATACTACTATGTGAAAAATAAACTATAATCTAACACTTTCAAATTGAATTGCTGCAGTCAATTTAAAGCCAAAAATGTGAGAGTGGGGGGGGGTGTGGGCAGAGTTATGTTTAGTTATTAAACATGATCTTTTAATAAGTATGGGTCGGTCCGACCCATATAAATGGTGTTGGGCCGGCCCAACAAGAGATGAAAGCACCGTCAGACTTGTAATCTCGTGCTCTTTCCAATAGAGTGATCGTGGCATTTTTTTGACTTCGTCTTGATTTCGAATAATAAGTAAACTTGATCGAGACGAGCCCGAAAATCACCGTTTTTGCTTCGTTTTTCAATCATTTGTACCTGCAAGACATAATAACACAAAACAAACATATTTGCAATATAATTAAGCATATTTTAGTGTTATTATTCCATTTATTAGTGTTTTCCGGGGTAAAAATGATGTGTGTTTAGGCACACATCAAATTCTCCCACACTTAGCCATTGTTGGTCCTGCACGCAATGTTTATAAAACACGTCCGGAAATAAATAATTTAATCTCCATTTAACTTATGACCCCTCACATCAAACAATAACAGAAAAGGTCCATTAAAAGGTTCAAAAATTATTTATTTCTAAAACGCCTCTGTTTTAACCACTTATTAAATAATAGATAAAAACTAAAATAAAATATACTTAGAAGGCTTTAAGAACGGGACTTCGTCATCCTTGATTTCATAATCCCCAAACCAAGCTTAAAACGAAATCACAACTAAATATAAAATTTGATGCTAACACTACTCATAAATGCTAATTTTATACGCATAGCTACTTTTCGCTCCCTTATTCCTAATTTCCTCTAAAGATTTTATTCGGAAAACATAATGTGAAAAGAGATCACTTATTTAAATATATTAAAGCCTTATTATTATAAAGGTGACCAGTTTAAAACATAATTAGTTTAAAATCCTTTCCTAAAGAGACGATATGCTGAGAATAAGGTCCACATTCAGGTTCTAATTTCGCATGATTTAGAGGTTATCCTTTTTATTTCATCCGAAACAACTCAACTACGAGTCCAGAGATGGAGGCTTTATTTAGATACCCCTGGAGTCAAAATTTGGCTTTATTATTATTATCGCAACATTATTATCCCTCGGTCCTTTAAACAACTGACACATCGGGCGTCTTAACCGACCGAGCCAGTAGTCTTATTTCGACTTTGGGTATTCCCTCGACCTTTTTGAAGACTGACACATCGGGCGTCCTATCCAACAGAGCCAGTAAACTTTTATCAGTCTTGGATTATTATTATTATTATTACTTCCACCTTTTAAACGACTGCAACATCGGGAGCGAACCGACAAGAAACAGTGGTCTTATTTCGGCTTTAGTTTATTACATTATTATTATTATTATAGCCAAATTTCAAGTCCTGTGGTCTTATAACTACCTAGAAAATGGGAGCGAGCCATCAGGAATCGGTAGCCTATTTCCCCACAACACTAACAAAACCTCGATGTGTACCTTACTTTTATTACAAGGAATCTCTACTAAGTGATCAAAACTAAGAATCGCAAAAAGTAAATCAACTTTATTTATCGAAAATTATTATTTTTATAGTTTTTAAGCTGATGGGAGCAAAAAGCCATAATTAACCTCTATGAGCTCTAAAGAGATCCAACTACTCCACGCTTAGCATCTAACTTATATTTAACTCTATTATTTTTCGTTCTTTGCAAAATTTTGAAGTCTTACAAATGCTTAGTCTCGAAAGCTAAGGGGAAAGCTAGAATTAAACACTCGGTCAAGTCAAAATTTCCCTAGTTCTAGCCTACGGGCCTACTTATTTCTATATTATTATATTTTCATCATCATTTTTTTTAAAATAAAGCAAAAATTTGGTTAAAACGGGGTTGCGTGGGGCATAGACAGGCATAGGTATGATCATTTCGATAGAAATCCCTCCCCCACTTAGAACTAAACATTGGCCTTAATGTTCAAAAATGTCAAGTTTTACCCCCACACTTAAGAACAAAAAAGGCATATGCTTAAAACTCCAAGTGTGAAAGGGGAAACAAAATCAAATATATACATATATGATCAGGATTAAAGATTTATCAAGATATAACCATGAAACTGATCGAAGACCGAGTGATTAGAGGATTGAAAACAAGCACAACGGTCTTCAAGATCATAGGGAATCTTGTAAGCAAAACAGCAAAACCACAAAATACAATAATGATAGAAACACACCCCCACACTTATTCATTACTAAATCTAAGCTAATATAATATTATTACTACTACTAGGATAAGCATGGGTTGCCACCCACGAAGCGATTGTTTATTAATGAGTCACTAGCTTGACTCGCCCCCAAATTTATTTGTCCTTGGGGAAAAATGGAGATCCGGGACATCCATAGCAGGGATGTCCCCTCCATAGTAGTATTCGATTCAGCCTTTAATAACGATTGTCTCAGGATCAAACACTACATTTTCGTCTCCTAACTCGAATGAATCAAACGAGTGAGATTCAGAGACTTCCTTAGGAAAAAGAAGGCCAAGGTAGAATGATAAACGAGAAGAGTGAACCATGCCGTGACAAATTTGGTATAGGATTATGTCATGCATGTTCATATCAGGAATTAACGCTTCGAACAGAGGTGGGATTTGTGCGATACTTTGGAAATTATCAATTCGCACCTCATCCATTATGGTCTCTATTTCGAAAGCATCACTATACCGTTTTGAATATCAAATATTGGATTGTCATAATTCAAAGTGTATTCAGAATCAAGCTCAAACAAAGGATTAGTGAATGCCGTATCAAAACTATCCAAGCTAGAGTCAAAAGAATCCAGGGGTGTCTCGAATACATTTGGGATTAAAACGGGGTCATCAATATCCTTAAAAGGATTGAATTTGATTTCCTCGTCCCCTATTATAAAGGTATCAGGAGGTTCCCTTATAAGAGTATAGATCTCAGACCTCTCTGTCTCTAAAGGTTCACCCTTTAATAAATTTTCAAGAAAAAGGATATCTTCCTCCGGATTATTATTAAGCTCATAAGGAGGGAGATCTTTTATAGGATCATCATTTAACAAATTTTCAAGAAAAAGAATATCTCCCTCGTAATAATAAATTTCATTATCAATTCCAAGAGGTTTTTCGATTAAAGACTTAGTCGTGCTAGGTTCATCATCTTTAAGCTCTTTAGGAGGGAGATCTCTCGGGATTTCATCGCTTAATAATTCTTCTAGAAAAAGAATATATCTCTCCGAGTCATAGATGCCATTATCAATACCCGGTGGTATTGAATCATCTAGAGAAAGAAATGTGTCGATCTTTTCCAAAAGTAAGTCAATATCCCCGAAGGGAGTAAGATAAGGGAAGAGAGACTCGACCACAGGATTAGAAGAAGGAGTGGGACTGCCACTCAAGGGATGATTTGATTTCTTAATTTTTAATACTTTTTGAAAACGATCCTCGCATGAGATGTCAATGAAATTAATCATATTAATTGACTTATTTCCATGCTTATGAGGATGTTTCGAAGTACTATCAGCATAAAAGATCAATTTTTCATCACCGTATCTCAGAATAAGCTCTTCTCCGTAGACGTCGACTAGAGCACGCGCCGTCCTGAAGAAGGGTCTCCCTAAAATAAGGGGAACTTGAGGATCGACATCATAGTCGACTACTACAAAGTCGACAGAGAATGTGAACTAACCTACTTGTATGAATACATCCTTGGCTATACCAGCTGGATAAGCAATAGATCGGTTAGCTAGCTCAAGGGTCATACGAGTAGGTATAAGTTCA